>JAZKJV010009816.1:0-53730 GCA_037367405.1 Ottelia alismoides | reverse complement strand
GTAAGCACTCTGTTCAATGCTCTCACCTCGGCAAAAGCCGAAGCTGCCAATTACCCTTTTTGCACCATTGATCCCAACGTCGGAGTCGTAACTGTCCCCGATGAACGGCTTGAAAAAAATCACTCAGTACATCAAACCACAGAGTGTGGTCCCAACGACGATTGAGTTTGTGGACATCGCAGGTCTCGTGAAAGGAGCTTCTCAAGGCGAAGGCTTGGGAAACCAGTTTCTTTCGCATATTCGACAAACCGATGCGATCGTCCAAGTTGTCCGTTGCTTCGACGACCCGAACATTATCCACGTCAGTGGCTCTGTCGATCCCGTTCGGGATATGGAAATCATCAACACGGAGTTGATGCTAGCCGATTTTGAAAGTCTCGAGAAAAAACTCAAGGCCATCGAGAAAACAGCCAAGACCACTCAAGATAAAAAACTCAAAATGCAGCTGGAAGTTGTTCAAAAACTTCATGGGGCTCTTGGCCAAGGATTGCCAGCTCGCTCTGTTCAATTGAGCGATCTCGAAGAACCTTTTCGACAAGAGCTTCATCTCTTGACCTCAAAACCCATGCTGTACGCTTGCAATGTTTCCGAAGCGGATTTTCAGAAAAATGGCAATGCCTGGGTTGAGCAAGTCAAAGCTCGCGCCGCTCTTGAAAACAATGGTTGTGTTTTGATTTGTTCGGCCATGGAAGCCGAAAATTGCCCAGCTTCCCAAAGAAGAACAAAAAGAATTTTTAGATTCCTTGGGTGTGAAAGAGCCCGGCCTTCATCGACTGATTCGCGAAGCTTACTTATTGCTGGGTCTGTACACTTACTTCACAGCTGGTGAAAAAGAAGTTCGTGCTTGGACGATTCGCAAAGGAATGAAAGCTCCACAAGCGGCGGGAGTGATTCACACCGATTTTGAAAAAGGTTTTATTCGGGCTGAAACTTACCACTCTGAAGATCTTTTTCGTTTGCATTCGGAAGCCGCCGTGAAAGAAGCTGGGAAGTACCGACTCGAAGGAAAAGAATATGTCGTCAAAGACGGTGATGTTTTGTTTTCCGCTTCAATGTCTAACCTGCCATTTGATCGGGTACCGCTCAGTGAATTTTGGTCTCACCCAAGACTCCGCCACCCAACTGGCTCTGCGTCTCAAACCAAGGGGATCTCAGCGCGCGAGAGCTTGTGCAAGCACGATTCAACACTTAGAGCACTGGAATCCGGTCCTCAACGCTTTGGTTGAAGACAATTTTTAAACAAGCCCTCCAACAAGCTGACCAAGCCGATCAACAGTTGATCAACTCTCGAAAAACAAATGGAGTTGAGACACCTCCCTTGGCTCGGGGTGCCTTTCACATTGAAAGAAATGATCTCGGCAGAAGGTTTTCGACACACACTGGGTTCGATCCATCGAAAAGACTTTGTGCAAATGAATCAGCGACGGTGCTCAAGAGATTGCAACAAGCGGGAGCCATTTTGCTTGGAACAACCAATGTTCCGGAATTGGGATTTTGGTTTGAAACCGTCAACCGAGTTTATGGAAGAACTTTCAACCCTTACAACACCTCTCACACTCCCTGGAGGCAGCTCTGGAGGCGAGGGGGCTTTGATCGGAGCAGGACTTTCACCTTTTGGCGTGGGGTCCGACATTGGGGGCTCTATTCGCATGCCCGCGGCGTTTTGTGGAATTTATGGCCACAAGCCCACGCGAAGAATCATTCCCCTCACAGGACACTTTCCAGTCTATCCAGAAACAGCTTCGCAATTTGAAGGCGAGACCTATCCGTTAACGGTGCTGGGACCTCTTTGTCGTCGAGCCGAAGATCTTTCACTTCTCATGAAAGTGATGGCGGGGCCCGATTTTATCGATCGTGAAATCAAGCGCTGGTCCCCCGCACCTTTGATTCAGGATTGGTCTGGCATCACTGTTTGGACTCTCCCCGATCCCCAGATCATGGGAGTGGGTCGGACAGAAAATCTTTAGAAACAGCGGTTGTGAATGCAACTCAGTATTTTTCTGCTTTGGGAGCAGAAGTTCGAGAACTCAAGAAAGATATTTTTTGGGATGCTGTTGCTCTGTGGTTCTCTGAGCTCGTCGCGAATCCCCAAAGAGATTTTACAGAATTTTTAACTTCAGGAACCCCCTTGTCTTACTTGAAAGAATTTTTTTCGATGCCTTTCGGGAAAAGTCAGTACACCTTCCCGCTCTCAGCTTGAGTGTTCTTGAAAAAACCGGGAAAAAAATCAAGCTTGATCCAAAGGCAACAGCGAGAAAAACAAAAACAGTTGCAAGAGCTACGACACAAAATGAATTCACTCATGGGAAAAAAGGCTCTGCTGCTTTTACCCGTTCACCCACGAGTGGCCCCACAACACCGAGGGCCTTATTTACGCCCATTTGATTTTGCTCTGACTGCCATTTTCAATGCTCTTGATCTGCCAGCGACAAGTGTTCCGATGGGGCTTGAGCAAGGCCTTCCCACCTCTGTCCAAGTCATTGCGGGTCCTTTTCAAGATCATCTCAATTTTTCAGCGGCTCTTGCACTTGAATCAGCTTTCGGCGGCTGGCAACGACCCACTTTGAACTTGTAAGCCCCAAAGTTGCGCGTAAATCTTTTTGAGATTCAATAATTCTCGGTGAGTCCCTTCCTCCACAATTTGTCCTGCTTCAATCACAAAAATACGGTCTGAATGGACGATGGTCGACAGACCGATGAGCAATCACGATCAGAGTGCGCTTGCCTTTTTCAGTTTCCATCGACGCTGAATGAGTCGTTCGGTCTCGTTGTCGACAGCCGACGTAGCTTCGTCCAAAACAAGAATCGGAGCTTTTTTGAGCAAAGCTCGTGCAAGGGCGACACGCTGCTTTTGTCCCCCCGACAACTTTTGACCTCGCTCGCCCACCAAAGTGTCCCATCCCCGTGGCAAGTCGCTGATCACTTCTTGCAAATGGGCTCTTTGAGCAATTTCATCGAGCTCTTGATCCGAAATCTTTTCTGTCTGCCCGTAAGTGACATTCTCCCGCAGAGAACCGGAAAACAAATAAGTGTCTTGACTCACCATCGAAATCTGCTCTCTTAAACTTTTTTTTGAAACTTCCTTAAGATCAACGTTATCGAGAGAAATCTTTCCCGAATCGCACTCATAAAATCTCATCAAAAGCTTTACCAAAGTGGACTTTCCTGAGCCCGTTGTTCCCACAAAGGCGTATTGACCACCAAAGGGAAGATGAAGATTAATCTTTGAAAGAGTGGGACTCGATGAAGAAGAATAAGTAAAACTGACATCCTGGAATTGAATTTGGGGACTCACAAAGGAGATCATTTTTCCGGTATCTTCTGGCAAAGGCTGATCTAAAACATTCAGAATTCGATCGAGAGAAGCTCTTGAGCGTTGATACAAGTCGACCATTTCTGCCAAACCCGTCATGGGCCAAAGCAATCGCTGAGTGAGAAAACAAGAACTCCATAAAATCCAACGTTGAGTTGCCCTTGTAAAACTAAAAATGCGCCCCAAACAAAAGTGACTAAAAACCCCGATAAAATGGCCATTCGAATCAGTGGGATAAAAGCACTTCCGAGCTGGATCGCTTTTTGATTGGCTTGCAAATAGGCCTGACTTTTGGTGGACAACACATCCACTTCTTTTTTTTCAGTGACAAAACTTTGAATCGTTTGAACTCCTTGGATGGCTGCCGTTAAATGATCGGCAATATCCGAAGCTCTTTCTCGGACGGCTTGATAAAGAGGCGCAACTCGTCTTTGGAAAAAGAAAGCGCCAAAGACAATCACCGGAATCGGCAAAAAACTGATGGCCGCCAAAGTCGGCGAAATCCAGAAAAAAACTCCTCCGACAAAGACGATCGTGGCAGCAACTTGAATAAGCGAATTGGCCCCGCCGTTTTAAAAATCTTTCGAGCTGGTTGACATCATCATTTAAGACTGTCGTCAATCCACCCGTTTTTGATCCTCAAAAAATGAAAGACTCAGCCGTTGTAGCTGGGTGAAAGTTTTGAGGCGCAAATCATGTTGAATTTGCTGAGCCAATTTTTTCCAAGTCACGAGCAAAAGATATTCAAAAATGGATTCACAAATCCAAATGACAAGAGTGAGAGTCCCCAAAAAAGCAATTTGCTCTTGAGGAGTCTCAAACCCGAGTCGCGCCACAAAGCTTGTCTTTTGACTGACCACGACATCGATCGCGATTCCGATCAGAATTTCTGGAGCGGACGTCGAAAAATTTATTGAGGACTGAATAAGTTGTTCCTCGAATCATTTGATTTCGATAGTCAGAGGACAGTGAAAGCAGTTGAATCATAAAACCTCCGAGCCCCACTTTTGGATGGCTGCCAAGCGATGAAAGGAGTAGCTCACCCAAAACAAGACAAAACCAGGAATGAGCATTTGCCACGGCCTGGCCAAAACCACTTTCCATCCATCATTGAGTAAAATACCCAAGCTCACAGAAGGCGCTTGAAACCCAAACCCCAAGAAACTCAAAAAACTTTCAAAAACAAGAAAAGATGGAAAAAATAAAATCAAAGATTGCATCCAAGTGACTTTCAGGTTGCTCCAAACATGTCTTCTCATCACCCAAACTGGCGAGGCACCGACGGCACGGGCTCCTTCGATGTAAGTTTTCTTCATCTCTTGCCGAACCAAACTTCGCACCCAACGAAAAATTCCCAACCAGTGAGTCAACCCCAAACCTAAGGCTAATGCCCACCAGGAGGCTCGCTCAGCCGAAATAAAAATCAGTAACTAACCTTCAAAAAAAAGCACAAAAACAGTGATCAAAACCAGTGAAGGAAGAGCCGACAAGATTTCAACAAACCTCATCACCAAATCATCCAGCCAGCCTTGCCAGTAACCAACGACAAAACCAATCCCTGTTCCGAGGATCAAAGAAATCACAAATGCTGTGATGGCAAGTCCGACCGAATTCCAATAGCCATTGAGGAGTAACCAACCCAAAGATCTCCCCAGGGAATCTGTTCCCAACCAAAAATCAGATGAAGGAAATTGAGAAATCTGATCGAGATCTTGAGAAATATGAGTCGAAGAAAAAGACCCCAGCAATCCCAACAACAACAGGAAGGCAAAATTCAATCGATGAAAGACCAGAGCCCACTTCACTGACGAACTCGAGGATCAAGCCAGTGGTGAAGAAAATCTGCAACAACTTGAGGAAAGAATCAACAGGGTTCCAAAAAAAGGGAAATCATCACCAGGAGATTTAAATCTCGGTTGAGCAGAGCTTGCGAAAATTGAAGCCCAAGACCAGGAAATCGAAAAAAGTGTCTCGACGATCACACTCCCTGAAAGAATCCCAGCCAGGGTGGCTGGCAAAATCAGCACCACCGGCCCGAGAGCCGAACGCAAAGCCCATTTAAAAACCAGACGCTGAGGTGAAACTCCAAGACTTGTCATCACCAACAGAGGTCGTGATTCCAAAGCTTTCTGAATTTCATTGTGGAGGAGCCACGAAAGGGACCACAGCGGACGATGAGCCAACAGAAGAGTGGAAGCACCAGTCCCCAAGCACTCTGGTGGACTTGAATCGGCAACCAATCCAGCCAAAAAACAAACACCAGAACCAGGAGCGGGGCCGCCACCAAAGTGGGTAACGACAACATCACAGAGCTACTTGGCGAAATATTCTTTTTGTCTGCGGACTCATTTGAGAGAAAAACAACAATCCCAATCCACCCACAAAAACAAAAGCCACAACCAAACCGACAATGATTTGCGATTGTTGAACTGATTTAAAAACAACTTCAGAAGTCGTTTGGCCCGGATGAAGTCTCGACATCTGAAGCTGTTGCAAATACAACTTTGGGTTCTCAAAAAATGCAGCCGAAGATTGAGCCTCTAAAACTTTCTGAATCGAAGAATCGAGAGCAAGGTCGTCGCTTAAAAAACGTCCCGGAAAAATGATTGAGAAGCAAAACAGCAAAAACAACAAGCCCGATCCAAGTCACCACTCTCGTGAGAAGCAAGGACAACAAACTCAAATCTCATCCCAACTTTCTTTAGAAGGTGGAG
This sequence comes from Ottelia alismoides, assembly GCA_037367405.1. Taxonomy (NCBI): domain Eukaryota; kingdom Viridiplantae; phylum Streptophyta; class Magnoliopsida; order Alismatales; family Hydrocharitaceae; genus Ottelia; species Ottelia alismoides. Next base: position 47,703 of record JAZKJV010009816.1, on the reverse strand, counting down.
GCTCTTGAAACCGAACGTTGAGAGGCATCGGCAGTTGAGAAAAAAAGTCTCGAGAACCCCCGTAAATGGAAGCATACACTGAAGCGTTCGAAAGAACTTTTTGACATAATTTCGCGTTTCTAAAAATGGAATATGCTCGATGAACTCGTCGAGCTCAAGTCCCCCAAACTGGTGCAGCCAACCTTGAACACGGTGAGGTCCTGCGTGTAGCTCGCTGCCGCCAAAGCCAAATTTTGATCAAATTTTTCAGAAGTCTTTGCAAATATTTTGTTCCCGTTCGAATCGCAATTTCTGGATTGTAAAGCAATTGGCTGTCGAAGCCCTTTTCTTTCATCAAGTCGAACAATTTTGCCCCGGTTTGAGGCATCACTTGCATGAGTCCGATCGCCCCAACGGGCGACCACAAAATCACGCTTGTAAGCACTTTCAGCTTTCATAATCGACCAAATAAACTCTTGTGGAACTGCAAACTGAAGCGACCACTTTTTCACGCTGTCTTTGTAGGCTTGGGGATAAGCATGTTGCCACAAATATTTAATCCCTTCGACTCCATATTGCAGTCGAAGACCGGCAAATGCATTCTGGGCGATCGCACTCGAACGATGATACTGCTCGATGGATTCGTACTCTGAAATCAAAGCTCGCAAGTATTCTTTGTTGGTCGTGCGACGCTCGATTTCATAAAGCTCCCACTTGGCCCAGTCTTTTTGTCCTAACAAAATCAAATCTCGCGCGCGTTCAAATCGTCTTGTCATCGAGGGATTCATTAGCGAAGTTCGTGTCTCAAAATTTTCACCTGATGTACTTTTCAAATCAGCCAGCCGCTCATCGTCTTCTGGCTCGGCAATGCTGTCACTCGCCACTTCAGGCTGAAGGGGTGAGAGACCAATGGTGTCCTTCAGATTCATTTTCTTCCAGGATCGCCACTTGCGGTCGCTCCCAATCAAATGAATCATAAGAAGACAAAACTCAGTGGCTTGAAAGCGGAACAGCCTCTTCTGACTTCCGGCCAAGGTTGGGCGAAGAGGCTTCGGCATTAACTTCTCCACTTGTTTCAAACGCTGAGAAGCGGCCAACGTGTAGTACCCTTGATTTTGCGATTTTGAGAGATTTAAAAACAAATCGCGAGCTTCGATCCACTTTTGCTGCCTCAACCAACTCATGGCGAGCCAATAATCCAAGCGATCTGTTCCTTGAGTGTTTCGGCTGGTTCTAATTTTTTCGATTTTTAAGGCTTAAAAAGGATTTCGTCGCATTGACAAAATCACCTTTGAGGTAAGGAATCCAAGCCAAATGCCACTCAGCATCTTGGGACAAACCAGACTTCGCATAGACTTTCAAAAACTCGCGAAATTTTTTTTCTGCGCCTAAGTAATCTTGAAACTGATAACTTAAAAAAGCCGACTGATACAACGCTTCTCTGGCTTTCTTTGACTTAGGTGCAAGCTGGTAAGCTTCATAATAACTTTTAGAAGCAAGCTCACCCTGTCCCGAGCGTGCAGCTGCAACAGCGAGAGTTGTCAAAAAAGAAAAGTCTGATTTTTTTTCATTTTGATGTTTGAGCAAAAGAGTCAGGGCTTGAGTAATATTGCCTTCATGCAAGTGGAAATAAACCTCCAAGAGATCGGCTTGATAGCTGGTCAGCATCCCATTGGTTTTCAAATTGTTGATCTCAGTTTGCGCTTTGTCGATCAAACCCGCCCATTGTAAATTTTTAACTCGAACTCGACGATCTTCGAAATCAATTGGACAATCCAAAGGTGCAGATTCACTCCAACCTTTGGCTTTTTCAAACTCAGGGTAGAGTGTGTAGAGTTTCACTTTCCAACGGCAAGTTTCAGACTTCTTTCCAAGCCCAATCTCAGCTTGTCCCAACATCCAAGCAATCTCGGGATAAACTTGATCTCGACGACTTTTTCGCTCCAAGGAAGCAGCAGTTTTTTGGCTTCTGCGAATCGCTTTTGTTGGAGTCGAACACTTGCTAAACGCAAATAGATATCATTTTGCATCTGCAGAGTGGGCTCGAGCTTGAGTGCCTCGTTCAAATGTTCTTCGGCAACTTGGAAATGACTTTTAGTTTGAGCAATTTCGGCAAGCTTCAAATGGGCATAGTCTTTGAGGGACGTTGAGCCCCCGAGGACTTGAGTCAGCAAGGGCTCGGCTTCTGAGGTTTTTTTTTGATCGATCAAGCGCAGAGCTTGATCCCATCAGCACCAACTGGGGATCTTCTTTTAGAGTCGTCGGTTGAGCTTGCAAAACCACAGTTGGTAAAATGATCAAACCCACACAAAAGAGACGGGAAAAACTCATGATTTCATCCTTGAATTCTTATTTAAATCGACCTCTGTATGGTAACAACTCCTCGGGCCAAATCGAAAATGAAAACCATCTCGACTTGCCAAAATTGCGGAGCGCAGCGTGCGAAGAAGGGATCAAAGTGCATTCCTTGAAGCTCGACCAAAGTCCAAGGGCGCTCTTGCTGCCGACGGCACTCTCAAATATTGTTAATCTGATGCTTGGTTAATTTTTGAAACTGATTTCTGCGAAAAAGAGCCTCCAAAGAAAGGTCCCATGTCGACAAAAACTAGTGAACAGCTCGTTCGGGAGCCCTATCTGCCTGGTGAACATATTTTTTTTGAAGGTGATCAAGACTTTCACTTCTATATTGTTGAATCGGGACAAGTTGGAATTTTTACTCGTGATCAAAAAGGCGAAAAGCAACAAGTCGCAACCATTTCTGAAGGCGAAAGCTTTGGTGAATTCGCTTTGTTGGATCGAGCTCCCGCTCGGCGACGGCTACCGCCTTGATCCCCACAACCGTCGTCAAAGTTTCAGATCAAGGCTTTGAAGAATTGATGACAGAGCTGCCAACTTGGGCACAATGCATGCTTAAAAACTTTTCTCATCGAATCAAATCGATGAACGAGCAGCTCAAACGCTCTTCTGGGAAATAATCTTATCAATCGAGACAAATCCGAACGGGCTCGCTTCCACTTTGTCAGACGCTGACGAGTTTCTGTTTTTTTGAGGCGAGGCTTGAACAACCGATCTTTTTGCCAAAGTTGTAAAATGTGTTTTTCATTTTTGAAATAGCCACAACCCAGCCCCGCTAAAAAAGCAGCTCCTAATGAAGTGCTTTCCACACTTTTTGGTCGAATCACTTGGGCTTGGGCAAAATCCGCTTGCATCTGCATCAACAAATTGTTGGCCGAAGCCCCACCATCAACACGAATTGATTTGATCGGCTTTTTCAAATCCGCGCTCATGGCCTCAAAAATATCGACATTTTGCAAAGCCATGGCTTCAAGTGTTGCGCGTGCAAGGTGTGATCGCGTGGTCCCACGAGTGAGACCCAAAATCATTCCGCCGAGCTTCGGGGGCCCAGTGGGGAGCCCCGAGACCCGTCAAGGCAGGTACAAATTCAACTCCGGCGGTGTCTTTGACGGAGTTCGCAAGAGCTTCAATCTCAGAGCTCGATTTGATCAAACTCAACTGATCCCGTAAAAACTGAACGGCGGCGCCACAAATGAAAGCTCCGCCCTCGAGCGCGTACACAGGTTTTTCATTTTGCTTTTGCCAAGCGACGGTTGTGAGCAAGCCAAACTTCGAGAATCGAGGCTTATGACCGGAGTTGATCAACAAAAAACTTCCAGTGCCAAAAGTGCATTTGGCTTCGCCTTCTGAAAAGCAAGCTTGACCAAAAAGAGCCGCTTGCTGATCTCCAGCCACGCCTGAAATGGGGAATTCCATTCGGCAAAAAAGACAATCCTTTTGTGACCCCAAAACTTCCGATGCTGGGGCGAATCTCAGGTAAAAAGTCCAAAGAGACTCCGATTTTTTGCTCATCAAAGGTGACCATTTTAATGGCTTTCAGATCCATCAGCAAAGTTCGCGAAGCATTGCTGACATCGGTCGCATGCACTTGACCGTCTGTGAGACGAGAAATCAAAAAACTATCAATAGTTCCAAAACAAAGACGATGATTTCGAGCAGCCCGTTGGACCGCACGGTTTTGGTCCAATAGCCAACGCATTTTTGTTCCTGAAAAATAAGGATCCAGACGAAGCCCCGTGAGACGCTTGACCTGATCTTCAAAATTTCTCTTCTTGAGTTCTTCACAAAAATCTGTGGTGCGCCGACATTGCCAAACAATAGCAGGAGCCAAAGTGCGCAAGGTTTTCTGGTCCCAGGCCACGACAGTCTCTCGCTGTGTTCGTGATTCCGATGGCTCCGATTTGTGTGGACTTGATTTGAGCTTTCCGCAGAAGCTTTGGGACCAAGTCTACGACCGTTTGCCAAATCGTTTCTGCATTGTGCTCGACCCATCCGGGCCTGGGGTAGATCTGAGGAAAATCTTGGTCGACTTGAGCGACCAGTCTTCCGACTTGATTGACAAGACTTAGAGTCGTGCCAGTTGTTCCTTGATCGAGGCTCATGATATATTTCATGGACTCATCATGATCAACTTTTCAAAAAACCCAATCAAAAAATCTTCGGCTTGAGCTCACTTGATGTTGAGACTTTGACTTACCGAATTTTGCCCCGCTGGTTGATGGAAATCATGCGAAAATATTTTCGCTTGGAGATTGAAGGACTCGAGAATGTTCCAAACGTGGGGCTGTCTTAATTGCTCCGAATCACTCAGGCTACTCAGGCTTTGATGCTTTGCTGCTGGGCCCACGTGATTCACAAAGATCTCAAGAGAATTCCACGAGTTTTGACTCATCATCTTTGGTTTCTCACCAAGACGACAGCCATCCCCGCACAAAAAATGGGATTTACCGAAGCGACTTTAGAGAATGGCTTGCAATCTCTCAGAAAAAATAACGTGGTGGTGATTTTTCCGGAAGGAGAAAAAGGAAATTTCAAACCCTCGAGCGAAATGTATCAGCTCCAAGAATTTCGTCGGGGCTTTGTTCGAATGTCTTTGAAAACGCGAACCCCGATTGTCCCGACTTTGATTTTAGGAGCCGAAGAAACCCACATCAACTTGAGCCAGCTGAAGTTGACCAAGTATTTGCGGGGATTGATCTTGCTCTGCCTCTGAATATTTTGCCGCTTCCCGTGAAATGGAAAATCAAATTTTACCGCCGGTGTATTTGCCTTACAATCCCGAAGCCGCCGACGACCGGGACCTGGTCTATGAAATTGCTCAAGATCTGCAAGAAGAAATGCAAGATGCCTTGAATGAAGAAGTGGCCAACCGAAAGTCTCGGGTTCTTTAAATCCTCGACCTAAGTCTCGTTGAGTCCTAACGGACTGCTCCGATAGAATAAATGATGCAACTTGAGACATTCCGAGCTGCGCGTTTTTGGAGCAAAAAGACTTATGAAAATTTCCGAGGTCAAAGTATTTCTGGTGAGTGAGGAGAGGCTCAAAGCTTATGTCTCCATCACTTTCGAAAATTGCTTTGTTGTTCGGGATCTTAAAGTGATTCAAGGCCCCGGCGGTTTGTTTGTGGCGATGCCCAGCAAAAAGCGCAAAGATGGCCAATTCCGCGATATCGCCCACCCCCTCAACCAAGAAACTCGCGCCCATATTGAAGATATGGTTTTTGCCGAGTACGAGAAAGAATTGAAAAATCGAGGCTCGGATTTGGCTGATTTTCAGAGGCAAAAACACTCGGCCGACGAGTGACTTCTGCTTAATTTTAGATCTTTTTTGAAGCTTTGCCGCCTAGATGCGTTAGCATTGAGCAAGCCTTGCCTGAGATTAAGAACTTCTTTATTTTGGGAGAATCAATCTGTTGGGGTATAGCCAAAGTTGGTAAGGCAATAGATTTTGATTCTATCATTCCCTGGTTCGAGTCCAGGTACCCCATCCAATCCTTCAACTCGACAAAAATTCAGACGAGAGGTTCAAAGCAGGCTCAGCCTGCTTTTTTTGTTTAAAAGGCACCAGTTTGCCCATTTCGCCGGATTCGCCAGATGATGGCTTCGAGCTGCTATGGCCTTTCTTCAAAAATTAAAATAAGCGTCCAAACCCTTTGGTTGATAAACCAATTTCCATAACACTTTTCTGATGAGTCGTCGCTTGGTCGCAGGCGATGCCTTATGAAAACATCTCTTGAGTTCCTTCATGTTGATCTCAATGACATTTCTCAATTCGGCAGAGTCTTTCTGTGAGCATTCAATTTCTTCCAACTCCAACATACGATTCATTACGATCTTCCTTGTCTCGACCTAATTTTTCCAAATGTTGGGCGGTCAGGTGAGCTGCCTCAGTTCCACCAGCCGATTGAAGTTGGAACCGGAAAGTGGCGGCGATTTCCTTTTCTAGATTTGCCAATACCTCTTTAGCGCGATCAATTTCTTCCTTGATTCGCGCAGGCTCACCCTTTGTGCTCTCAGCCAACTTCATTTCTAGACTATCAAAATATCCAGCTCGACTTACGGCCTCGATGAAGTGATTGATAACTGCTTGCTCAACATCATCTGCACGAAGTCTTTTGATAGAGCAACTGACGTTACTTATACGCTTTTCGACATGAGCGTAATAGCGATGGACATTCTGTGACCCATGTGAAGATTGTCCCGTTAAAGCTCTACCGCATTCCCACAGTGTAAAATTCCAGACAGAAGGAAGATGCGTCGCTCACTCCCTTCAACACGTCGTCTTTCGATTTTTAGATTTTCTTCGAGAATGCTCTGAACTTCTCGATATTCATTCTCTTTTACTATTGCAGGCCACGAAGCTTTAACTTGTTGGTACGTTTGCCACGGTTTTAAGGTATCGGGGTCGCTGTTTCGTTGCTTCTTGTTTACTTCCTTAATTCCAATATAGGCCGGATTCGACAACAAGTCCTTCAACTGGTCATATCCCCACTTCTTGGATACAAGCCCATCTTTTTTTGACTTCATTGGGCGCGGAAAAATCCCGAGTGCTTCAATTACAGGAATAGTTTTTCCAACACTACCTTGCTCCAAAAACACGCGAAAAATTGTGCGAATGTCTTTTGCTTCCTTTTCGTTCACCAAAAATGATCCTGGTCGATTTTTGTCTCTGTCATAACCGAAGGGTGTTTTGCCGCCGCTAACAAAGCCGCGCATAGCTCGTGAACTGACATTGATAGATACTCGTTCGGAAGTTTGCTCACGCTCAAACTGAGCCATATTGACGACCATATTTATCATGAGGCGACCAGCCGGTGTCGTTGTATCAAATTGCTCTTTCATTGAAAGATAGCTGGCATTGCATTGTTCAAGCTCTTTCAAAAGAATACTGAAATCATGCACACTTCTCGAAAGTCGAGAAATATCAGCCACTAAAATCAAATTCACTTTTCCATTGCGAACGTCTGCCATGAGTTTCTGGTATTGAGGTCTTTTGACCGTCCCAGCAGAGAGACCTTCATCCACATAAAATTCGACGATTTCACCCCAATTTTTAACTTCCTTGTTTTTGTTCTTCACGAACTCTAGCATTCGATATTTTTGTGTATCTAAAGATCCTTCAAAGACCTGAACTTGGCGATCAGTAGAAACTCGAAGGTAAGCTCCAATTTTAAGCCGCGTTTTCATGGCATTCCTCTTTCTTAGATGGACGACCGCGCTTCTTTCCTGTGAGAAGAATTCGGACAATCATGTCTTGCACTTCATTTCGACGTTTTTGGAACTCGGCTGAAGGCTCTGGTGTAGCAATCAAGTTAACCGGCAAGTTCTCATCCACAATATAATAAGGATTTGGCTTTCGCCCCGCACTCATCGCTTGCTCCGCTTTGAGTCTTTCAAAACGCCATCGGAATGCTTGAGAATAAGTGATTTCAATTCCTTGAATTTGGCATCCGAAAGACTGTCGAACACAAGCATCAAGACCGCTGAAAGTTTGCTTGGATTCCGAAATCCAGTTTCGATATTGCTGACAGCCTGCTTGCCAGAAAGACATAACAATACCGCTAGCTCGTCCTGAGATAAGCCGAGCCTTTCTCTTACCGCCTTGAATTTTAATCCAATCATGCTGCGTCCTCATGGCTTTGGAGTTCATCATTGATGTACTCTTTGGTCAAGGACTTGCGAACCTTTCTGGGCGGCTCGTCATTCCCTTGAAACTGCTTTTTAAGCGCTTCCCGCAAGAATTCTGGGATCTCGCCAGTTTCTTTCATCTTCTTATACATGGCCTCCAACATGGCGGCGTCGTCATAGTGTAGCTGACGAAGATGAGCCAATTCTCTGTCAGAGAAATTGTTTTTGTATTTCTCTATGATGTAGCTAGCGAGGTTTTGCCGATTGATTTTACCGCCCTCAAAACCTTCATTTGCACGGATTACCAAAGCTGCTAAAGCTTCCCCGGCTTCTTTAGTAATAGTAATTTTAACAATGTTTTCCGTTTCAGTTTTAATTTCCTGACTTTCCCTTTCCTCCTTCATATTCCACCTCCTTTTATTGTTTTACTATTTCCACTGTAATCCACCCAGTCCCGTCCCCCGGTTCCTGACCACTTTCAACCAACATCGTTGGGTGGGAGTGGTCAGGAAAAATCGTAGATTTAGGGGGACGGGACTGGGTGGCCACGATCATGTTGAATTTGCTTTGGAAACTCATGATGCAGCCTCCGATTTCTGATTGATTTCGCGTGAGAATTCAGAATCGCGTTTTTCTCTTGATTTTCTCATACTCGGGACGCTTAGCTTTGTCGCTACTTCAATGAAACGTTCAATGCTCATTGCATTGCTTTGAAATTTGAGCGTTGTCGCAAGCGATGCTGGATCAAATTCATCAATTAAGAATGTTCCCGGCACTCGTTTAGATTCCAAATGAGCTGCTGTGTTGAAGGCCCGCCTTACAATTCTTTCTGTCGTTGGATGAATGCAGCCAAAAAGGATCACGTCAATTTTGCTGGCGTTCAAATACGCCAGTGCCATTTTCGCATACCGCGATTGAGACTTCGTGACTCGTTCGATTTCTAACGCACATCGAACAATAGAATCATTCGCCGCTTTCAAATCAAAAACCAGATCTGGCACACGCTGAATCTGAGGCATACCTAGAATGTCATAGGCATCGAGTGGATTGCGCATGAACTCATCTTCAAGCCAGGAATTCACGATCAATCCTCGATCTTCAAAGGCGAATAAGAATCTTGCAACAATGGCGTCGTGTTCGACATAAAAATGAGATCGTGCTGGCCGCGCTGAATCACCAAAATCCGCTCGTCCTTTCTTTGCCAAAATAAGATTGTTCGCTGAGTAACGGGATTTCACAAATAGGCCAGAATTCACTAGGTAGTTCCAGTATCGGTACTGTTGTGCTTGGCTCATCTGGCAAATAAACTCGAAAAAAATTTGCTGCGTTAGAAAACCCCAGCGAGCTGCAAACCCTAAAGAATCTAGAATGACTTTCTGGCTTGGTGTTCTCATCGCGCTGACTCCTTCGGAACTGACGACGGAATCAAAACAAAATGACCAAGCTCGATTCGACCAGATTCGAGTGATGGCTCCACCCAATCTAAAGTAAAGTCTACCAGTGCAGCTCCTTTTAAGGATTCTGGGATTTTAAGTTCAGATCCCATTGTGACTTGGCGAATACGAACTTCACAGGTCTTTTCAATCGTAAAAATAATTCTTGCGCCATCTGGATTTCCGCATTTCGGCGAGTGTGCGCATCCGGCCATGAGCATTGAAAGAAATAAAATTGTACGTTTCATCATGCGGCCTTCCTTTCTTGGGTTAGCTCCGCCATCACATCCGCACGAGCACGCACGGGTGTCTGCGGATGATTCACAGGAGCTGAGTTTTCAAATTTTGGAAGGCCAGTTGGTTCTGATTTTTGAATGAACGGAATGTGAGGTGCATCGAGATCAAAAGATTTCTTGAACTTCAATCGAACTGGCAGACTCCCTTTGGCATGAGGAAGCACCATCACGGCTTCTCCAACACCAAGTTCCTGCTTGAAGACGTTGGGATGATATTTGAACTCTTCAACCTCACGCACTGAACTGTCGCCTGTCTTCTCACTACCGAAAAGGCGTTCAGTTTGTCTCTCAGTTACTTTCGATCCTCGAACAGTTCCAATTACTGACGAGAAATATTCGGCAGACTCCGGTTCATTGGTACGCATGAAAACTTTGAGATTTGAATTTGTGAGAATGGTGTTCTTGACACCATCGCCCAATCCGTCAAGATCGCCTAGGGCCTGATGCGCAAAAACGATTCCAACATTGGCACTTCTAGATTTATTCAAAAGTGTCACAAAACTGGGCGTGAGGTATTCAGTGAAATCATCGAGATACACCGAAAAGAAACCCTGACGCTCGTATTTTCCAAGATGTCTCGACGAAACCGCACTTTGCAAACATTGAAGAATCATTTTGCCAGTCGCTTTTCCGAGCGTTGGAATCTTCAATGCTGGGAGCTGGCAATAGATGATCTCGCCATGTTCTAGGGCTTGCTCAAGATTGACGTCTGAAATTTCCGTATTGAATACCTGACTTGTTTCACCAACAGCAAAACTTTGGAGTTGAGCGACAAGGCCACTAGTTCTCTGTTCTCGCTCGTCGCGATTCAATTTTAGAAATTCTCCGGCCCAGGCTTGAAGTCTTTGTGTTTTAGAGGCAACTGCAAGCTCAGCCAGGGCTTTTTCATTTTTCATGCACTCAATCATTCGGAGAGGGGTCGGTTTAATCCCGACAGCTTCTAAGATTAGGAGGGAATGAAGGAAAGCATCGTACTGGATACTTTTGAAGTATTCGTTTTCAAAATTGAAAGCATTGAAAACACGTTCGGTAATTTCAAGTGCCGAGCCTCCACTTAAGGGATTGAAAGTATGACTGATCCCGACATTGCAAAGCGAAAGCACTCGAACGTCGTTTTCCCGGTGATGGCGTTTTGCGTAAGCGTAGAGCTTGTTCAGAAGAGTCATGTCTGACTTGCCATCAATGATAAGAAGGCCTCGGCCTTTCTTAATGTCATCAATGGCCCACGGTAAAATGACCGATTCAGTCTTTCCGGCATTTGTTGTTCCAACAACTTGAGTGTGCATCTTTCTGAATGGTTGTTTGACGTAGACGTTTTTACCATTCGTCGATAGCCCTGCGAAAACGCAATCTTCGCCTTCGATAGGACTTAGAATTTCACTTTCCAAATTTGCTCCTTTATTTTTATGTCGTAGTTTTTTGCGAATCGTTTGAAATACAAAAACAGCAAGGAGCGAGATCGCAACAGCAATAGCTATTCGCCAATTGACGATAAATATAACGATTTGCGATTTATACTTAAGCCAAATGACTCCGGCTCCAATTGCAATAGTTAGAAACAAAAAACCTTGGTCTGACATTTCTGATCTATTGCTGCTCATAGTTTTCACCTCCTTCTTGCAATTTGAAAGATTCACTGAGAACCGCATCACACTCTGCTCCTCGATTGAGCTCGATCCACTCTCTTTGAGTTTTTAATTTTTCGCCGTAAGCTTGGGCGCGAGATTGAGCTGTGGCGGCAACAGCTCCGAGAAGTCCATTTTCGACTCCGCCTTTAGAATTTCCCATGAAATCAGTTTGCATACTTCCAGCAGCGAGTCCTCCGACAAATGTCGTGAGAACCTGACCCACAGTATTCTTAATTCCATCAGAGAAAATCTCTCCGCTGATTCCGGGTTGTCCCGCCTTATCAAGCGCAATGGCTGAAATGCGCTTGATCTGTCCGCTAGGTAAAGAAATCTGATCGAACCGAATTTGGGCGCGATCTGTGCCTCTTTGAAAACTGGCTTGTCCGTAGAATCTTGTTCCCGCAGGAAGCTTCAATCCCGAATCTGAAACTGAATCTAGAATGGACTCCGCCAAAATTGGGACAGGGTCTTGCGAAACAATCACCTTATCTGTAAGTCTTAAGGCAACTCGAATACCAGAGCGCAGCTCAGTCTTTGCATTGCCACTCTTAGACCCCACAATCATTGATGTATTGTAATTGATCTGGCTTCCTCCTGACACGCTTGGAGCAGTATCTCGAGGAGCGGCCCATAGCGCTTGTGCCGCATCTTGACCTTGAAGCGTATTTTGCGAAGTTCCAGATTCCGACTTCTTATCTTCTGGACGTTCAATCCTCTCCGCAAATTCAATTGGAACTTCCGTTGGAAGTAAAAACACAGCTGTCACGAAAATCACAATTCCAAAAATCGCGAAAAGTTTGATGGTCTTGAAATTCAGATCAAATTTTTTACTGAATGAATTCTCTTCGATAATCGAAGTTTTCATTCCTCTTTTGAGTCCCTTGAGCTTTTCACTGACATAGGAAAGTGCCTTTTTTATTTCCATAAATCTGCCTCCGAAATTTGAAGTGACACCGCTTGCTCGGAATTGATCTCAATCGTCAGGGGCTTCCCGATTACTAAATCGGATTTCGCTAGCGAAATTCCTATTCGGAGTGGTTTGCCTTTTTCAACTTTAGAGTCGGACATAAAAAGGCTGTTGAGGACCTTGGAGTTTCCCGATTGTCGAATCCAAACTGATTCAGGTTTAATCGTGATTCGTGGATTTTGAGTTGATGTCAGAAGTGCATCAATCAAGATGAATCCGCTTGGACCTTGGCCGATACGAACGACTGAAAGCTTCAAATTCTTTTTTGTAGCTGATCGCGAAACATTGCGCCACTTCGTCTCCGGTTTTGGCTGTTCTGGTTTTTTCAAATAAACGATGTAGTCGGCTTGATCCTGATTTGCAGACACCAGCCTGAGATTAAAACGTCTAGATCCGGTTACAAGATATAAATTTGTTTTTGCTCCGTAGCGAAGTGGTTTGATGGTTACGGCTTTGTCGAGATACTCGATTTTAAATCCTGATTGATCGCCGATGATCGCAGCTTGAATAGTTTCCGGAAGCTGCAAAATTGTCGCAATCCCTAAAGCCGTCTTAACTGTCAAAATGTCATCTTCTTTGACTTGTGTTTTTCTAATCTGCGCAAAGCCAGTCGTAGCTACAAGCAACAAAAGAACAAAAGAGACTAGAGAAGATCTCATCGCGCAGCCTCCTCAGTTTCTTTTGTCACATAAACACCCCAAGGGTTGATGACTGTCCGATCACCGACTGTGAACTGAAGCAACAAGCGAAGCTCAGTTGCAGCCTTCAAGTTATCAAATTCAGTAATTCGATCCGCCAGCACATTGATTCGTTTTTCTTTTAGATCAACTGTTACTGACTTAGGATAGACACGTTGGCGAACCTTTTTTTCTCGAACAAACTTCATCGTCTCTTGCATTGAACGTTCAAATGCCGAAACCAACGATGGCAGGACAAAAAATTTCGCTTTTGCGAGTTCTTCAGAAATATTTTGCTCGTTCCACGAGTAGCGGTGGCGAATGTATTCTTTTGCTGCCGACTCGATTTGAGCGTCCGTGACTTTTGTTTCGATGGCGGCCACAGAGCCGCTGCTCTCCAATGCGATCACCGTCGGTCCCTGTTTAACAAGGTAGAGAACCAAAATGAGCATCAGAAATGTAACAGCAAGCAGAGCACCCAAAAGAAACTTGATATTCAAATTTTCTTCAGCGAATTCCCGCATTGCTCTTGGATAGGAACTCAGTTGAATTGAAATTTTATCTTTCATAAAAACACCTCCTTTGACCTTTAAGATCGTTTATTTGTTGTTGAATTGGATTTTTGAGTGGGAACACTCCAAGCCCGCGGCATAATGACCTGAGAAAGCTTCGCGCCTTGTGCGAGCTTTGCTGCTGGAGCTACTGCGGTCAGAGCACCAGACACGGCTGTTGCCCCAAGACTAGCAGCCGTCGATTGAACACCTTCGCCAATCAATGAGCGCAAGATCCTTGGCGTAAACAGCAGCGCAATGGCAATAATAAAATTCATCGCCACAAGAGGTAGATAAGATTGTTCATTTTCATAAATGAAGCCGAACGAAACCGCTTTCAGCATAGCCGACAAAATTGCCCAGATGATCTTCCAAGACGCGACTTCAATAAGTCCTTTGTAGAGATTCATTGTGATGTTCGCAGTAGAAGGAAACATATAGCAAAGGATCATCAGCGGTGCGGCAATCGACAAAAGTCCCCAGTAAAAATAGTAGAGAACGACAGTTAGATACTTTGCGATATAGAGCAGGGCAAAACTTGCGAAACTCAAGATCGCCATAAAAAATCCATCGAACTTGAGCAGCAAAATCTTTTTTGCGGCTGAGTAACCGAGCGATTTTTCTTGGGCTATCTTCATGAAGGCTTCAAGACCTGACATATCGTCAATCTTTAATGCAATCCCATCGCAAACATCCAAAATGAAGTTAGAAACTTCAGGAAATGAAACGATAAGTAGCGCAGCAACGAATGCTCGCTTCACAATATCTGGATAGTTCGGATCTCCTGACCTTAAAAAGCCAAAGATCACCGAAAACAAAATTGCGACTGGTAACATCAGATAGAAAAGCTGGCTCAAGCCTTGATGAAGATCGCGCACAAGAATTCCTAGCACTTCGAAGTTTGGCATCATTTGCCACTTCCTGAGCTATTCAATCGCGGAAGCTTTGTTTCTTTAGGAAGGCTGTTAAAACCTTTTGAAAGCCCTTGGTAGTTCTCTTGAAAATTCTGAGTCGACAGCTTTTCTTTTCGGGTATCGTAGGCCATGCTTTGGGCCAGAATCTTGAGCATCTGGCTTTGAGTGCGCAGAAGTTGCGTCGTGACACCAATCAAAACTCCGAGTGCTTGATTTTGAAGTTTTCCGGCTCCTTGAGGACTAACGACTTGAGCGTGATAAATAATCTTGTCACGCTCTCGATCCACTTGATCGGCGTAATCGTAAAGATTGCGATTCATCGCAATCACTTCGGCGACACTTTGATCTTGTGAACGCATTAAGTCTTCGTCCATGCCTTTTGGAACAACTCCATAGACGTCTTGAAGGGCGGCCAAAACGCGATCTGCATCTTTGAGGTCTCCATAAACCCCAGGATTGAAGTTAGGATTGATGATGCGAATGACATCAATCCCGCTTCTGATTCCGGCGTTAAGATCACGCATCAGGTTCAGGGAGTCTTTGCCGTTCTCAAGGACACTTTGAAGTGTTGCAACGGTTTGAATCGCTTGCGCAAGAATCTGTACAAGAACAGCAACGTCTCCTCCGAAGAGATCCGCTTTCGCGGACTTTGGGGAAAGCATCAACACGGCGCACAGGAGTAGCCCAGTGATTTTATTCTTCATGCGGCCACCGCCTTCAAAGAAGAAACACCGAACGGTGCAATCTCCGCTGCCTTCATTAAAGCTGATTCGAGAGAATGGCCTTCTTCCCGCAGTTGATTCAGAAATTGGTTGTCACGCGCATCCGACGTTGAGATCCAGTATTCCAACGAAGACGGCTCAATACGGATGATTTGGCGGCTTTCTCCCTCCATCAGAAAGCCTTCGCTGAATTGTCCTTTTCTTTGTTCAAGACTTTGAATCAAGCGAAGCTCTTGAGAGTTAAGCTTTAACGCCTCCCGAAGTACGTTCGTGTCTCCCTTTTGAAGCATCACTAACTTTGTAGCAGTGTTGTTCAAAATCGCGGGACCCATACCGCTAGCAATAATTTCTTCCACGCCCTGGGTGATGAATGTAATTCCACTTCCAGTTTTACGAAAAGTACGGGCTGCGTATTCCATAAAGGAACTTGCAGCGGGGCTTTTCAGAAGCTCCCAAGCTTCGTCGAGAAGCACGCGTTTTGGAACAGTTCGATCCCTTTCGACTTGCTCCAAGATGAAGTTTGTCAAAATCAGGATCATTACCGATTGAAGATCTGGATACTGAGAAAGCCCTTTTAGATCGAATGCGACAACAGATTTATCGACCGCAATTTTTCCGTCACCGTCGAGCAATTTTCCGTAAGGTGTTTTTCCAACCCAAGGGAAAAGAAGCTTTCCAATTCTTCGCAAAGACTCTTCAGAATCGCTCAGGCAATGTCGAGCCAAATCTGTCAACAGAGGTGAACGAGGTGTTGCTTCATTCCGAGCTTTTTCAAAAACTGTCGTTAAAGCAGCCTCAAGCTGAACTCGATCAAATCGGTTCAACTTTTCGCCATGATCTACGACCATCTGCTCAATGATGCTTACGAAGCCTTTCAACCGATCTCCACTTGGGGGCTCCGCCGGATTAAGTAGCTCAAATGGATTGATAACGTACTTCCCAGAAAGATTGATCTCGAAGTATTGACCACCAAGAACTTCAGTCATCTTTTTGTAAGATCCGCCGATGTCGATGACATAAAGCCTGCTACCGCGAGCAATCTGCTGAAGCATCAGGAAGTTATTGGCAAAACTTTTTCCTGATCCACTGGACCCCGTCGTTAGAACATTGTAGTTGCTCAGTCGTGACGAATATGGATCATACGAGTAAAGTGTCCCGAGGCGAGTTTTCGTAAGACAAACGGGATTCTCATCTCCTGTCGCGGCACCGTAGAGCGGAAGGAAATCGACAAGATTATTTGTCTTCATCGCCTTTGCACGCACAAGGCTCAATGGAGCAAGCGGCAAATCTGATTTGAATGCCTTCCAAGACCCAACAGTCTCTTGAATTCCCTCGGAACCACTCAAAGTTTTAAAGCGAGATAAAACTTCCTTGGTTCGTAGGTTCAATTTCTTTTCGCCTTCGGTAGTCGCTGACTCACGAAGAACCAAAATCATTTCAGCTTGGTAAATGCGCTGACCTGTTTCGATAAGTTCACGGATCAGATCTGTTGTTTGGGATAGCCGAGATTCGCTTTCTAAATCTGAAACTCGGTTGCTGGCTGTGCTTGAAAGCGAATGCGCCATACGGCGTTTACTTTCAAGTGCCTTCATCTCTTTAGCCTGGTCTTGGATTCGGAATGAAAAAATCAGCTCAAATTTGAATGGCAAAGCCAGAAATGAACTCATCATCCCACCGAAGGTCATCTCTGGAAGTGTTTTGAGAGTCAGGACCCGTGTCCGAAGCTGATCTAAAACAAAGTCTTCGCGATCAAGAATCAGATCACCGAATACAACTTGAGCCCTTGGCGAGATGTCATCCAAATCCGTGGATCGCGGCGAAATAATTGGCTGCGTGATTTCCTTAGAGCGTTTTGGATTGAAGTAGCTGTAAATGATCTGAACAAGGTCTTCTCGCTCGCATCGACTTGTCGAAAACCCAAGCGAGGATAGAATGCCAGTCGCACTCTCAATAGCTTGACCGAGTGTCTGAACCTGATCTTCATAGTTCTTTTCAAATTCTGAAGAGAACTTCTTTGCTTGACTGAAAGAAAATGCTTTGGGTTTTTGGACACCAGATGTTCGTAAAAAGAAGAAAAGTCTTGGTCGAAAAATAGATTCAGATTGAATCTGATCGAGCAAGTGTCGTGATCGCTTCTCATCTAGACGCCTTAAGAACTCATTTTCTGTTGAGACCAATTGGCAGTGATTCTTAAGAACCTCTTCGACATCAGATTCAACCTTCACTAAGAACTGCGCTGTGGTTCCCTCTGGCAGAGAGTTAGTGAACGCTCTAAGCCCCAACGTCAGTTGATTGATTCGAGATTCATCGAAACACTCAATATCCAGCGGCAAAAGTTCGATACCAGCCGAGACTGAGCCATCCGATAAAATGGCGTGTGGAATTGGATGCTGTTCAAATTCCCAAAATGGAAGTTGTTCGCACAACGCAGCTTCGATCATCACTGACCCCTTTTGTTAAATCTGCGGTACTGCCTATCAATGGTGTTGGCAGAAAAAACCGTTGGTGAAATGAAATACTCGAAGAAGTGCTGAAGGTACTGATCGGGTTTTCCTCTTTTGAAAAAGAAAAGAGTGAGTCCGAGCAACAGGCTTGTTCCGAACACCATAGGAATTTTGAGACTCGTCGAACCGAAAATGAGGTTTTGAGCCGAAAGATTGAAAAGAAGGACAAGAACGTCTGAAAGTTCGAGTCCTAGAATTTTGTTTTTTGTTTCGAGAGTGCGCGGCACTGTCGAAGTTAAGAGTGATTCGTCATTCATTAGCGCACCGTCTGCGAAATGAAGTTGACGATGGCTTCCGCGCCGAATCCCACAATTGTCGCGATGATCGCATACCAAAGATGGGTCTTCGATTTGTCGTTGCCAGACATCATTGAAAATGCAGCCCAAGCGATTGCGCAGATTGAAAGCGACGGGAGAATGACTCGCGTGAGCTTTGTCTGAATGCCTAGGAGAGAGGATTCAACGCTGGCGAATCCAATCTCAGGAACAATAAAGATCAGAGCTGTAAGCACAGCATAGAGAAAGATTTTTTTTCGATTCATATTTTCACCTCCTTTTTTAGATTGATTAAGACGCAATGGCATTTTCGCCTGCGATGTTTTTGTCCGGGAACAGGCACAAGAAGATATTTTCTGGCAGAAGCTGCACTCGAAGTGCGATGAAGCTGCCGACAAGTCGCCCTTCGCCGATCCGATTCCAACTCGTACGGGTTTTGCTAGAAGGTAACTGGTATTCCTCACGACTCAGAACGGTGTACTTGGTGCCGTCTTTGTCATCAGGGACGACAAAGTATTGATGGCTCGGAAACAAAAATAGTTTCAGTCGAAACTTTTTTGATCCCTGTTTTAGAAAAGCGATTCCGACGCTTTCACCCTCAATAATTTCGCCGCTCGACGTAACTTCGCCGACGTAGACGCCGAAGCTGTCGGACTTGCGAATTGGAATGACATTGCTAAATAGAAAATCGGTATTTTGACTCATGCCGAAAACCTTTCCATTTCACAAATTTCAACAACGTCCTCAGTCCAGCCGCATTCGCAGCAAGTTAAGTATCCGCTATGAAAATCTGTTAACCCTCCGCACTCGGGGCACTCATCGCCATCAAGAGGAGGGCCGGATTTTTTGAAATTTAAAAATCTTCGTTTTAGTCCTGGCTCTGGACGGCCCTTTACTGCACGCTCGCTTTCACATCGATAAATGTTTCGTTTGTCTTTGAGAGTGCGCGACATTAGAAAGATCTCCCTTCTTTCGAACGAAGGCCCGAAGGACTGCGTTTCGTCTCCATGCGTTCCCAAGCTTCAAGGTTCATATCTGGTGTTGAAAAAGCTTTTTTAAACCTTTCCCACAGCGATAGACGTTCCGTTTTTTCTACGGAAATCAGCGACCAGTTTGGCTCGCCCTTTGAGCTTTTTTGCTTTTCCATTTGTTCTGCATTCATAAATACACCTCCTTTGTTTTGAGTTACTCGAGGTGCGCTCATCACACCCTCATGGACCTCCAATAGAGCAAAACAAGGAACGGGCCTTATGGCGGATTACGCCAACAGCCCAAGCTGATGAATAGAATGAAGAAATGGTGGATTTAGCCGTTTTACGACTAACGGTTCGGGTGGCGGATGTCCGCCGCAGGGAATTCGATTTTCTTAAGGAAACTCAATGTGTTGATGACTTAAAGTTCAGTGGCGGGTTTCCGCCATGGCGGATCGCCACTCGATTTAAAGATTCTTTACAAGATCACTCAACACATGACTGTCCAAATCATGGGGAGTCGGTCAGGTCAGTGACATCGTAAACTGACATCTTAAAGTCATAAATATTAACTATCGCAATCATTCTCTCAATTAATTTGTATAATTGATTGTCGACAACTATTTTTCAAACATGAAAAAACAATTTACCCGTGAGAAAATTTATATGAAAAAAATATTCTTTTGTTTGATGTTTATGCTGATTTCTAGCTTTGCGTATGCTGAGCGGTCCGCTCCTTTTACAGTTATCTATTCTGGATCAGTTGAGGACCCATTGGAACAAATGTTGAATGAAAATGCGTCAAGAGAGTGCAGTAAAACTTCTTCGAATTACCAACGAGTTTCAAATATTAGAACTAACTACCGCCCCTACATGTACTATATTGATGCTTGGGCCAGCTATGTTTGCGTACGATGAATCTAAAACCTTTTTTAAGTCGATAAAGCAAATTTTATCTATACTTGTCTATCGGTCGATTAGCTATTAGCGAAACGACGCCTTAAGCTCCAGCCGGCCTCCAGAGATAGGATTCCGCCTAAAACTGCTCCGGCTATCCAAATGACCCCTAAAGAAAACACAACCTCCGCACCTGCGCAAATAAGCATCGCTAGTGACAATGCAGAAAGTCCGGCTAGTTGTAGCAATACACTCCCCCTGAGAGTTCGTACTTCTTCAGGCTTTAGCGCAAAGCTTGCAATAAATAAGCTAATCCCAGTAAACAAAGCTCCACAACCAAGCATACAAACACTTTCACCATACCTCATCAGATATCCCATCAGTCCCATGTGAGATGTAAAAGAAACTCCAAACTGTGGACAAAATAAAAGTGTCGTAAGTCCTGATATGAGGTGAATTATTGTTGTCTTCCCAAAAACTAAAAAAGGAGAAGGGTTAAGCTCGGCATGAATTCGCCCAAGAACTCTCTCCGAAAGATGCGAAGGAACGTTTTGGGTTTTCACAGCAAGAAATTCAGCGAAATCTTTTGTCCAAATTTTTTCATGTTTTTTTTCCATAGATGCTCCTTAGTTGTCGAATTGCGCGACTAACCATCTGTCTTGCATTGGCTGGAGTAGTTTCAAGTGCTTTGGCAATATCCTCAAAAGAGGACTGATGAGTGTAGCGTAGCTTGATAGCTTGATTTTGATCCTCAGGTAAACTCGAAAGATCCAATTCAAAATTTGCCTGTAAATCTGGGACAGGTTCGTCAGGGAATTCGCTCACAGTTTCTTCGTGTTGTCGTTTTTCTTTTCTGAAAGCATCGAGAAGCTCGCTTCTGCAAACCGTAAATAGCCAGGGTGCAAACGGAAGGCTTGAGTTATATTTGCTGCGAGTTCTATGGAGCTTGAAAAAAGTTCCTTGAAACACGTCACTAACTTTTTCCTCATTTCTAAGTTTAGCTCGAAGAAATGCCAAAACTCGAGTGGAATAACGATTGTAAAGTTCCTCGAATGCAAACTCATCCCCCAATTGGTAAGCCAACATAAGTTCCTCATCTGACTTTTCCTTGAGCACTTTTTTAGCTCCTTACATGAGTACGATGATAAACGTGTTTTTGTGACAGTTCACGAAAAGCCCAACGTCCATATGACCTACTAGACTTCTAAAAATCTCAACCAAAGCCCTGCCTTAAATAGATCAAGTTCGTATCCTGCTCAAACGAAGAGCATTTCCAATCACAGAAACAGAACTTAAGCTCATCGCTAAAGCTGCGTACATAGGGCTCATGAGAAGTCCAAATACGGGATAGAGCAATCCCGCAGCAATAGGTACTCCCGCAGCATTGTAGATGAATGCGAAAAACAAGTTCTGCTTGATGTTGAAAATTGTTTGTTCACTGAGTTCCCTCGCTTTGACGATCCCGCGAAGATCGCCTTTGACCAGCGTGACCCCTGCGCTTTTCATCGCGACATCCGTTCCCGTACCCATTGCGATTCCGACATGGGCTTGAGCAAGAGCCGGGGCATCATTGATCCCATCGCCTGCCATTGCGACTATGGCACCACTCTTTTGACGCTCCTTTACAATCTCAGCTTTTCTCTGTGGAAGAACGTCGGCAATTACTTCATCAACGCCAACTTTCGCAGCGACGGCTCGGGCCGTGCGCTCGTTATCACCAGTAAGCATGACGATCTTCATACCGGTTTTCTTCAGAGCTTCAACTGCCTCGATTGTCGTATCCTTAATGGGATCAGCAACTCCGATGAAGCCAGCAAATCTATTTTCAACTGCCACAAACATTACAGTCTGTCCCTCGCTCCTTAAGTGATCTGCGTCTTCAGAAAACTGTTCGATTGAAATTCCAAGATCTGTCATGAGTTGTTTATTCCCAATAGCGACCACTTTTCCGGCTACCTTGGCAGTGGCACCTTTCCCAGTAATCGACTGAAAGCCCTCGGCCTTAGTGATGGGGATGCCTTTGGCCTCAGTACCGCTCACGATTGCTGTTGCGAGCGGGTGCTCACTCTCTTTTTCAACAGCCGCTGCAAGCGCTAAAATTTCAAACTCAGAGCTTCCCGCGAACGCTTTGACTGTCGCGAGTTTCGGCTTGCCCTCAGTTAACGTGCCAGTCTTGTCAACGACGAGCAATGTCACTTTTCGCATGAGCTCGATAGCCTCGGCACTCTTGAATAGTACACCTTGAGAAGCAGCTTTTCCGGTTGCAACCATGATTGACATAGGAGTTGCAAGTCCAAGGGCACAGGGACACGCAATAATCAAGACGGCTACTGCGTTTACAATGGCGTAAGCAAGACGCGGTTCTGGCCCCCAAATTCCCCAAACAATTGCTGTCAGAATGGAGATCAAAATCACAGCAGGCACAAAGTAGGCCGAAACTTGATCGGCTAATTTTTGAATCGGCGCGCGCGAGCGCTGGGCTTCAGCTACCATTTGTACGATCTGCGAAAGCAGCGTCTCTTTACCAACCTTCTCAGCCTGGATGGTAAAGGCACCCGTACCGTTAATCGTTCCACCAATGACTTTTGCGCCAACAGTTTTTTCGACTGGAATCGGTTCTCCCGTGATCATCGACTCATCAATACTGCTAACGCCCGATAAAACGAGACCGTCGATTGGCACTTTTTCACCGGGTCGTACGCGAAGCCTATCGCCAACTTTGATAGAATCAATCGAGACTTCTTCTTCGCGGCCATCTTCGTAAACGAGTCGAGCTGTCTTTGGCGCAAGCCCAAGAAGAGCCTTAATCGCGGCACTTGTCTGGCTCCTTGCTTTGAGTTCAAGAACCTGCCCCAAAAGAACGAGAGTTACGATAACAGCTGCGGCCTCAAAATAAAGACCAACTTCGCCAGTTGCAGGGTTTCGGAATGACTTGGGAAACAGGTCAGGAAAAAAGACGGCAATGAAACTGAAGAAATACGCCACAGCTACACCCAGACCAATGAGTGTAAACATATTGGGGCTCCTATTTCTGATTGATTGCCAGAACCTCTCAAAAAAGGGCCAGCCACACCAAAGAACAACAGGCGTTGCGAGAAACAGCTCTAGGTAACTCAGCCACGAGTGAATCATAGGCGATGAAATCAAATGGCGACCACCCATCGCTATCATTAAAATCGGAGTGCTCAGGAGGACACCGACCCAGAAGCGTTTTTTCATATCAAAGTATTCAGCTCGATCCTCCTCGTGGTCGAGCGAAATGGCTGTGGGTTCGAGCGCCATTCCACAAATAGGGCAACTTCCAGGTCCCATTTGCCGAATTTCAGGATGCATGGGACAGGTGTATTCAATATCTTTGCTTTGCACCTGCGCGGACTTCGACTGCTTCATTAGGTACGCCGAAGGATTAGCGTCAAACTTCGTCTTGCATTTTGCGCTACAGAAATAATAGGTAGTGCCATTGAGTGTGGACTTGCCCTTTGCGGCTTGTGGATTCACTTTCATGCCGCAAACGGGATCAATATGCTCCTTGGCCGTATTGTGTGAATGGATTTGATTTTTATTTTGACTAGTATGGTGGCAACAAGAGTTGTCCTTTGATTCCATGAAGTTCCTTTCCGATTCTTAGACCTAGCAACCAATTTCAATCGCTTGAAAAAGAGCTCAATCAGTCGCGCCGTTTTGAATCCAATCTCGTATCGTTTGTTTTTCTTCAGATTTAAGAGGACTATATCCTTCGCTAGCTGGCGGCATTCGTTTGTCGTCTGTACGCTCGACTGCTAAAACAAGACCAGATTCGTCTGCATTTCCGGGAATAACAAGTTCGAGCGGAGAATTGAGCAGATCATCTCTCCCAAGAGGTATTCGTTTCCCGGTACCCGTTGAGGAATGACAGATTGTGCATTTTGCTTGGAAAATATTTTTGTCAATAGATGCGAAATTTGGCCCAAGTGGAATAGGAGTATCTCCAGAGCCTCCGCCTTGAGGCTGCTCGGGCATGCCCATTTCAATCCAAGTCCAAAGAATTGACATTTCGCGCTCGTTCAAACTTCCGTTTCTAGGCATCGTCTTTACGTCAAAGACTGTCCTTTTAATATCTGATGCATGACTTACTACACCCCGATAGTCTTCAAGTGAGACGCCACCAGATGTGCCGTGGCATGAGGTGCATCTCGGATTTAGAACATTTTGAGCAACATACGCATAGGAAAGATTAACTCGCTGATCTGCTGGTAAGCTGAATTTTGAGTTACCTCCATCAAATTCAGGACCTTTCGTAATTTTGTAATTACAACCAAACGAAAGAGACGTGAGAACAATTACAAGCAAAGCCTGCGACCGCATAAAAATGATTCCTCACACGAATTAGGGAAAGATCTCCGCAGAAATAAAGGTGCCATCAAGTTTCAAGTAGACGTTGAGCCTCTCGGATGTCAGAGAAGAAAGCACTTGTCCACGGGCAACCACAGCACCGTTGAGTTCACCTTTGGCAAGCATGAATGTCGTCAACCCATCAAAGAACTTCTTCACTCTGGCATCACTAGCGTTGTCTAGAACATAATGGAGAGCATTTTCAGTCAGAGTGACTGGATCTTTTTCCGGCCACTGGGGATCGGGCCCAGCATTGCCGTTAGCCGCAACTTGGTAAGCGAGAGCTCTTCCATCTTTGTCAAAAGTTAAATCGAGCTGCATGGGCTGACTACCATTTTCGGGTTGAGTTTGCGAAACTAAAACTTTAAAGGCCACAGGGGCTTCATTCACGGGCACAACTTCAATTTTTTCCATCCGATTAAGAAATGAAGTATCGATTTTACCGAGCGCCACGAGACGATCAATTCGGTGAGCCGTGAGCTCGACCACTTTCGCAATAGACACGGGCGCCGCCAAAGTCGCGTTTGAACTCAAAAGAAGAGCGACTGCTGACATTAGTATGGTTTTCATATCAAATTACCTCCATTAGATTTTGTTTTATTTTTACCTCAATCACTGATTGCAAACATTTGCCTTGAAGGCGTTAGGATCTAAAGCCATCTCAGCCATGCGCATTCCCTCCGAACGCATCATATTTTCTGGCACCCGGTCAGACACTAAGAGGTCTGAAACAATATCGTGAAGCATGTGATTATTGTCGAATGCTGCAGGAATTTTAGGGAAACGCTTAGCAAATGATGGTGCCTCAATCGCTGTCTCTGGCATCATGTCAAAGGGCGCTGAATCAGGAAGGTCTGAAATAAGACTCCAAAATTCTTTTACGGTAGCGGCAACGGCAGCATCTCTCTCAGATTTCGTAGGCCTTAGAAGATCTTCATACAGTCGGATTTGAAACCAGTGATAACTCCAGATCAGTAGGTTGAAGCTTGGGAAATTTCTACGAAATGATTTCGAAAAATAATGACCATCCATAAACAACATGGTTTTGCAAACATCCGTGATCGCGAGTCTCGGCATGGCATTATACTGCGCATAGACTTCATTCACTCTGCGAGTCATGCTGACACCGCGGTCGCGCGAAGTCGCTAGAATGTCGAGAACAAACTGGTGAAGCATGTGAGACCAGTCAAAGAGACTGACAATTTTGGGAAATTTATAGACGTACGCGGGAGCAATGTCAGCTTCGTCGACTTTGACGTTCGGTGGATTTTTGAGGATCGCAACAATGTCCTTGAGAAGCTCTTTCTCAAATTTCTCACGATCCTCAATTTTTCCCCTCCGGATGATAAGCCGCTCGTAAACAAGTGCATGCCCATAATCGAAAGCGAAGAGAAGTCGTTGAGCCTCCGGGTACATCTCTCCGAATTTATAAGCTTCAGTTGGAAGCGGATACCAAACGACTTCGGCCCTAGACAGGCCGGGTAACAAAGTAATGAATAATAGTGCGATCAAAGTTAGTTTTTTCATGATTTTTCCTTACTGCACTAAAACGGCTTCAAATTCATTCCATCGATAGCGAAGACCCGCATCCACAGGGAGCATGATGGTCGGGTCTTTAACGTCGTAATGAATGTAAGTTGACCAAGACTCTTTTTTACCACCATTTCCAGGCCAGCCAGGATTAATCGGTCCTTGGCAAGTCCAGTCGTTTGCAACGAAAATAATTTTCAAAATAAACTCAGAAAAAGAGGTCCTGAGTTTCCAGCAAATCGATTGTCTTGCCCGCTGACATGAATGCAGGTTATCGGAATCTTCTCTCCACCTACGGTCATGTATGAGCCTTCCTTGAGAAAGATCTTATCCCAGAAATTTCTAAAGAACTTTTTTGTAGGGCGTTCATTTTGATCCGTAATTGGCCAGTCGTTGATCAGCGGCTCTGTCCATTTTGGCTGATCAAATTGCATTTTGTAATCGAAGTGCATGTCGCCGTTCGCTGGCATAGGAACTTTAAACTCTGCTTGAGTGCGGATTCGTAAAACCAAATCGCGATAAAATTTCTTTTCAATTGGCGTCGCCTCTGCATGAGCCTGCGTGGTTGATAGCAATGTTAAAAAGGTAACGAATAAAAATGATTTCATGGGTGATTCCTTTTACTTATTTTGTTGAGCTCATTAATTTCACAATCTCAGTGATCTTTTCTTCGATACTTAACGGGTCCTTAGATTGGAAGGCCGTCTTCACGCAGCCACGAAGATGTCTTTGGAAAATTTCTTGTTCGGCAGCTTTTAAAGCATTCGTGACGGCGCGAATTTGAACGATAATCTCAGGGCAGTAGCGCTTCTCATCAATCATTCGAGCGACTGCATCGAGCTGACCGCGAGCCCGGCTAATTCTCTTCTTTGAATCAGCGTGATCGATGTGCTCAACGTTCGAGCGAGTTCTTTCGGCGGAAGGCTCTTGCGCAGCATGGCATTGACCAGGGCTACCTGTCTTTAGCGCCATATGATTATTTCCTCTCATAAATAAAATTTAATATCAAGCACTTGCAATAAATACCCACTAGGGGTATCTCTTGTAAAGAACTATTTGTATTGAATGCAAAAAAATACATTCAAAACACTCTCGGCACTTCAAAAGTCGGTGAAAGGACAATAATGAGATGCTCTGAAACGTTTACCAGAATCTTGCCTGCGGTTTTCCTATTGTGTCTTGCAACTCCAATTGTCTCAGTAGCGCACGAAGAAGAAACTCGAGTAGCAATCGAGCTTGAGTCGCCCGTGCAGGTTTCTGCCGGAGCTGTGGCTGTCGAATTTCAACTCTTAGACACCGAGAAGAAAAAATACTGTCGCCAAAAGACTTGAACGTGACTCACGAAAAACTGCTTCACCTTTTAGTTTACGATCCCGCGCTCAAAGAATTTCAGCACGTCCATCCCGAGTTTGACGGAAAAATTTGGAAAGCAGAATTAAATTTTGCAGTGGATGGAAATTACTTTATGTGGGTTCAGGGCGAGCTGCGCTCAGAATCCGAGGAGTTTAGCAGTTCCACTCGTCCTCGAAGTGACTGGAGGTCAACAAGCTTGGCCTAGCCCAGTTTTAGGCAATGTGCGCACTGGGAAATCGGGTGAGTCGGTCGCATCACTTGATAATCAAAATCTTCGAGCCGGAAAAATGGCGATGCTCACACTCAAGATTTCAAGAGAGGATGGATTGCCCGCCGTTGTGACGCCTTATCTGGGTGCCTTTGCTCACGTTATTTCTACTCCGGCCGATGGTGACTCATTAATTCATGTCCACCCGATGAATGGCTCCAGCAGTGATCAAGGTATGCTTCATGTGACTTTTCCTACCGCAGGATTTTACCGCGTTTGGGTACAATTTATTGATGACGGAGTCTTAAAAACTGTTCCGCTCTCGGTTGAGGTCAAAAATTAGCTCAGTAATATCTATCAAGGCATCAATTGTTCGACCGATTGGTTTCGGGACTGTCTCAAAATGAGATTTTATCATTTGTCCGGACGAGTTGTCACAAAAATCAGATTTGATCCGTACTCCAAAGTAGCAACACAAAAAAATGAAAGGAACTTTTGACCATATGAAAACACTATTTCTAGCAACGATAATTTTTACGGGGATTGGATCTCAAATAGCGATGGCGCACGGAGAAGATAAGCCAGGTCCCCATGGAGGATTTATTCGAATGCCAGGTGCTTTTCACACAGAAGTCGTTCTCACCAGTGCGAACAGTATCAAAGTTTATCTCCTCGATATTGAGTGGAAAAATCCGACAGTGAAAGGATCTTTGTTGTCAGTCACACATAAAGGAAAAAAAACGACAAAAAAAACCTGCGCTCCTGAATCAAACTACTACATTTGTCTGTTTCCTAAAGATGTTGATCTGAAGAGAAAAGGGGAGCTACTTGTCGAAGCCCAACGCGAGAATCAAAAAGGGAATGTAGTCTCTTACGAACTTCCTTTGAAGTTGCAAGTTATTGACGACGGCCACGGCGGTCATTAATTGCAAAGCCTTAAAGGAGGGGCCATTTCATGCTCGACGGAATTATCAGATTTTCACTTACACACAGACTTTTGGTTCTTGCTGTTGGTTTTCTAGTTACAGTTTACGGGCTCTTTGTTGTAAATAAGATGCCGATTGATGTTTTCCCGGACCTCAATCGACCAACCGTAAACATCATGACAGAAGCGTCGGGAATGGCCCCCGAGGAAGTTGAAACTCTTGTCACACTTCCGCTAGAAACTGTCTTGAACGGACTTCCTGGTGTTGAAAGAGTACGCTCTTCAACTGGTATTGGCCTTTCTGTGATTTATGTAGAGTTCGCCTGGGATACAGACATCTACAGAAACAGACAGCTTGTTTCAGAGAAGCTCCAGCTTGCAAAAGAAAAATTACCCACAGGTGTGACACCGGTCATGGGGCCCATTGCCTCAATTATGGGTGAGATTCAGCTTATTGGTCTTTCCTCACCAGCGGGAGAGGTAAGCCCTCTTGAACTTCGGACCTTTGCGGATTGGACTATCAGGCCTAGACTTCTTTCGGTTCCAGGAGTAGCGCAAGTCATCGCTATAGGCGGAGGAGTTAAGCAATACCAAATTCTTCTTTCGGCAGAGAAGATTCAGAAATACCAACTCCCTCTTGAAGAAAATTGAGAAGGCACTTTCAAAAATCAGTCTCAACACGACCGGCGGTTATATTGATTTAGATAAGAAAGAATTTTGATTCGCAATATCGGAACTATCAAGTCTGAAGAAGATATTTTAAACTCTGTAGTTGGTCTTCACTTAGGTCAACCTGTCTTTGTGAAAAATATAGCCTCGGTAAAGCTTGGCCCCCAAATCAAGCGTGGTGACGGAAGCGTGAACGCCAAGCCCGCAGTTATTTTGAGTATTCAAAAGCAGCCGGGTGCAAATACCATCGACCTTACCAAGAAAATTGACGAAGCTTTGACTGAACTTGAAAAATCTCTTCCCAAGGGTGCTGAGTTTCACAAAGACCTTTTCAAACAAGGCCATTTTATCGAAGCCGCTGTCGACAACGTCAAAGAGGCCCTCAGAGATGGCACAATTCTAGTTTTTATTGTTTTGTTCATGTTTTTGCTCAACTTTAGGACCACAGCGATTACGTTAACGGCGATCCCACTTTCATTTTTGGTCACAGCAATTGTATTTCACTATTTTGGTCTTTCAGTCAATACGATGACCCTTGGGGGTCTTGCAGTTGCTATCGGAGAGTTAGTTGATGACGCCATCGTCGATGTTGAAATGTCTTTAGGCGATTGAAAGAAAATAAAACTCTAGCCCAACCATTGCCAACTTTGCAAGTTGTGTACAATGCCTCTTCAGAAGTTCGGAACTCGATTGTCTTTGCAACCATCATTGTCGTTCTCGTTTTTCTTCCATTATTCTATATGAGTGGAATTGAAGGACGTCTTTTTATTCCTCTAGGTGTAGCCTACATCGTTTCTTTGCTGGCTTCACTTCTAGTGTCTTTGACTATTACTCCCGTGCTTTGCTCGTTGCTTCTTTCCAAAGATAAATTGATTGATCACGAAGACGGAAAACTTGTTCGCGTTCTTAAAAACTGGGACCGCAAGCTTCTTATCAAATCTCTCAATCATCCCGAACATTGTTTTTGGCGTGGCTATTGCTCTCTTTTTGGGAGCCCTCACATTAATTCCTTTTATGGGTAAAGACTTTTTGCCGAAGTTTAACGAGGGAACTGCAACCGTTGGCGTACTTGCACAGCCCGGAATTTCATTAGATGAATCAAATCAAATCGGCTCACAGATAGAAGAGCTTCTTCTTTCCATTCCAGAGATCAAATCTGTCGCTCGCCGGACAGGCCGTGCTGAACTTGATGAACATGCCGAAGGTGTTCACTCATCTGAAATTGACGTCGATTTCAAGAACGAGGGAAGAGCTCGAGAAGTTGTTCTGGAAGAAATGCGCGAGAAACTAGAAAAGGTCTCTGGCGTATTTGTGAATATCGGACAACCAATTTCTCATAGACTTGATCATCTTCTATCGGGCGTTCGTGCTCAGATCGCAATTAAAGTTTTTGGACCAGACCTAAATACTCTTCGTGGAAAAGCGTCAGAGATTTATAAAGCTCTTGAAGGAACACCGGGGCTTGTGGATCTGCAAATTGAACAACAAGTTCTGATTCCGCAAATCAAGATACAGCTTTTGCGCGAAGAAGCCGCACAATTCGGTATCGTGGTGGGGGAACTTTCAGAAACTTTAGAGAAAGCTTTAAATGGTGAAGTCGTGGCACAAGTTCTTGACCAGCAGAGAACTTTCAATGTCTTTATGCGATTTGACGACCAATCACGAGCCAATCTTGAATTGATGAAAAAAACGACTTTAAAAGTCATGCCTGATGGTCGAAAGGTGACTCTTGAAAAAGTTGCTGATGTATTTGAGTCTCAGGGGCCAAATCAGATCAATCGGGAGAACGCACAACGGAGAATCGTTGTTTCTGCTAATTCATCAGGTCGCGATCTTGATAGTCTAGTTCAAGAAATTCAAGAACGTGTTCAACAGCAGGTTCAAGTTCCTGATGGGTACTTTGTGCAGTACGGTGGTCAGTTTGAAAGTCAAAAAGCTGCAAGTCGTTTGATTTTGATGCTTGGACTTTTATCTCTTGTGGGCATTTTTGTTGTTCTCTACGCTCACTTTAAATCTTCGTTTATCGCCATTCAGATCATGCTGAATATTCCAATGGCTCTCATTGGAAGCTTAGTTGCGATCTATTTGTCTGACCGTATTTTCTCAATCGCGACAATGGTCGCATTTGTCACTCTTTGTGGAATCGCCAGCCGCAACGGGATCATGATGATTTCCCACTATTTGCATTTGATGAAATTTGAGGGTGAAAAGTTCACAAAAGAAATGGTCATTCGAGGATCTCTTGAAAGACTTGTGCCGGTCCTCATGACAGCACTGACCGCAATATTGGGACTTTTGCCTCTTGTCCTAGCCCAAGGGAGAAGCGGGAAAAGAAATTCTTCATCCAGTGGCTATCGTTATAGTTGGCGGTCTTATAAGCTCAACTCTGCTTGATATGTTTGTCACACCTACTGTCTTTTTCCGCTTTGGCAAGAAATCGGCTGAGAATAGTTTAAACTTTAATGAGACAAAACTTAAACCAACCCAACACTAGGAGATTCCATGAAACAACTTGTCATTTTTGCGAGCTTTACCTCTTTTTTGGAGCCGTCCATGCTCATGAGGGGCACGACAAAACCCCAGGAGTGCTTTCGGCTCCTCACGGAGGCACACTTAAAGGTGCAGATCATATCTATCTTGAGCTGGTTTCGAGCGCCACCGGAGTAAAAGTATACCCACTTGATCACGACATGAAACCTATCCCAGTTATCGACGTAAAACTGGAAGGAAAGATGTCGATTCCAAGGAAAAATAAATTAGAGATTGTGAAGTTTAGTCCTCAGGATGATCACTACTCTGCAAAGATCGATGCCAAAGGTTCTCATCGCTATGATCTCGACATCTCGATTACACACAATGGAAAAAACTGAAAAGTTGAGATTCAGTGTTGAGCCACAGTAGTTATTACGAAAGGAATGCTTGTATGAGTCGAACTCCAAAATTTTTTTACTTGATTCTCGCTGGTCTACTTTCTTTCAGTGGACAGGCTCTTGCGAATCACCCTAATGAAGGATTGCTCACGCTTGACCAACTCATCAAAGAAGCCGAGACCCAAAATCTCGAAATTAAAGAGGCCGAAAGCCAACTGAAATCCTCAGAGTCCATCGCAAGGGCTCAATATGGAAGACTAATGCCACAACTTTTTCTTGAAGGTGGCCCTCAGACGACAAAATTTGATGACGAGAAGAATTCCGGCACTGCCGTTTATGGTAAAGCCGAATGGAATCTCTATCGCGGTGGAAAAGATTCCAGCGAGCTGGATAAAGCAAAAATAAAAAGTGATTTAGATCGAAAAAAATACGAAGCCATTAGATCAAGAATTCTTCGAGAAGTCAGTCGTGTTTACTATGAACTTTTGTTCCTAATTGAAGGCACTGATTTGAAGCAAAAAGCAATTGAGATGAATCAAGAGCAGATGAGGCTTGCAAAACTCAAAAAAAGTTCCGGTTTTACTTCAAACGCTGACGTTATTGAATTTGAATTACGCGAAGCCACGTTAAATTCTGATCTTAAAATGTTTGCTCAAATGATCTCTGAAAAGTCGCGAGAATTATCTGTGCTTCTGGGGCGAAAAGATTCTTCAGCCCCAAACTTAGTAAAAGGCCACCTAAATCGTGAAACTTCAACCTCTCTCAATAAAGAATATATCTTGTCGAAAATAAGAGATAATAACATTGAGCTTGTAGATGCTCAGGCAGAACTTAAAATGAGCGAGAAAGATGATGTAATCGCTAAATCTGGCTTTTTACCTTCACTTAATTTAGAAGCAAAGTACGGGAAAATCGCGAATGAAGAAAAGGTTTTCTCAGAAAGCAACAATTACTCTGTTATGCTTAGAGTTTCAGTTCCGTTGTTTTCTGGTCTTGAGACGATGAATCAAACAAAATCTACTCGTTCCTTAGTTGCTGCTAAAGAGGCTGCTTTTTCGAGGAAAAGTCTATCCGTTGCTTCTGAAATAGAAAATTTTTTCTCTCAACTTGCAACGCTAAAAGATCGCTTGAATTTGGAAGAAAAAAATATTTCAAAGTCTGAAGAGTACTATAAAATTACTTTAAGCGAGTACAGGCGAGGGGTAAAAAATTCGCCCGACATGGTAAGCGCATCAGAGCGGCTTCTCGAGTCTCGCATGAGGAATCTAGAGTATCGAAAAGATTACTACCTTGCCAAATTGAAGATTTACGAGACAATCAGCAGCGATCCCTATAGCAACAGACAGTAATCATGAACTCCAAAATGCTCATTTTAATGAAACCCGTTGAAATTCTTCATGAAACTGAACTCAGGCCAATTCTAGGGCATGGCTAGATGCAAAAGATTCGGTTTTGTCCATATAAAGAATTCATGTACTAAAAGTGCAAATCGTAAATTTATTTTTCTTGTGTTATCTTGCGTAATCACAAAAGGATTTTTATGAAAAAATTTCTTTTTCTTTTCTTATCTACTTTATCTGCTAGTGCGTTTGCGAGCTACATCGAAGCAGCAATACCTGCCGAGCTGGCTTCGGCTTACATGAGCAGGGCGGTAGATATCTTTAAAAAAAATCCTGAGAAAGATGTGGTTTTCTTGGACAATGGTTCTGAGCAAATTTTAAAATTTAATGATATTGGCGAAAACTTCAAGGCTATGCAAATATGTGTTCGCAGAAAAAATGATGGATACACCTCCTGTGTCGTGAGAGATTTCAAGGAACTTGGCGGATCAACTGCGGGCGGAACTGCTTCTTTAAATAGACTTTCTGGAATA
Organism: Ottelia alismoides; assembly: GCA_037367405.1. Taxonomy (NCBI): domain Eukaryota; kingdom Viridiplantae; phylum Streptophyta; class Magnoliopsida; order Alismatales; family Hydrocharitaceae; genus Ottelia; species Ottelia alismoides. The sequence goes on along the minus strand of JAZKJV010009816.1, from coordinate 14,108 downwards.
TTGTGGGATTTGTTGCCAGTCAAAGCATCTGACGGGTCTTGGGGAAAGAAGAACTATAAAAATGTGAGTTGTTTTGTTTCCACTTGGTCTACGGGTAGTTGTACTATTGATATTCGAAAATGACTTCGATTCAACTCTACTAGCCTTCGATAAAACGAAGGCCTTCTTTTCTAAATTTCTGATCTTGCTCCGATTTGGTTGACACAAGATGATACATATTGCACTGCCAAAGAATTCTAATAGCTAAATAAGCACAACCCGTTTTTGGGAACGCTAGAATGAAAAATTGGCCTCTTTGTCTTTCCAACGAGTTGCTGGTTGATCTTTAGCATGTGGTCGGGGTGACAGGATTTGAACCCCCGACCTTTTGCCCCCAAAGCAGCGAGCGAAAAAGAATTTTTAAGCGCTCTCTAAAAATATTATAAATTTTCAAAGCCTTAAGCGTCAGGCAATGACCGATAAAGTCGACCTCAGAATTGACGAAAATTCGTCGCTGTCTCCTCAGAACGTCCTTATTTCACAATCAGAGGCATTTCTGCGATCTGGCTCTTTGGAATCAGTAAACGCCTGATTTCGAACATGCGGCGCGAACTTCGGCTGTGTCGAAGTGGCCTGTGACCAAACAACGAGTTGAAGTTTTTGGCATTTTCTCGAGCCACGCAAGGCCTGTATCGCCCTCGCCAAGGTCATAGTCGAAAAGAAGTGTGCAGTTTTCGGGTTGGGTTAGAATGTCTTGTTGAAAAATGGATATGTCATCTGATTTCGATGCAAAGACCGTTTGCTGAAGAAGTTTGGAATCTTCAAGCTTCAAACGCCACAATTCTCGTCCTGTTTCTTGGTCATCGTGAATAAAAATTTTTGAATCAGAATTAAACTTCAAACGCGGCAGATACCAAGGTGTTCTTTCTTGAATGGGAAGTTTGATTTTGATCGTGGTGCCCATTCCAAGTACAGACTCGGCTTGATCGAACCACCCCATGATTCAACTTGTTGACGAGCATGAGACAGACCTACACCTGAGCCATTTTGTTTTCCATGGGTAAATCCGATTCAAAGATTTTATCTAGATATTTTGAACTGATGCCACAGCCGTTGTCGATCACTGTAATCTCGATTCTGCCCCCATTATCAATGGCATTGATTGCAATTGCTCCTTTTGCTCCAAGAGCTTCCAAGAATTGGTCACAATATTCCCCAAGACTGAACGAAGCTCAAAGGGAACATGGGAAACAAGTGTCGATGAAATCATATCATCTATTTCAAATCTAAAATCCACAGACTTGGAGACGTAAAGACTTAACTCACGTTTTTGCCTGCACGAGTGTTTCAAACAGATCCGAGCTGCGCCGGTCAGACAATTCTTGAATCGGATTATCATCAAGCTTTGCAATGAGTTCACGGAATTTGTCCAATCGTCAGCTCGAGTAGCTCACGATCTTTTGCAACGGAGGCCGGAAGTTTTCCAGGAATTCTCATAAGTGCAGCGAGCGGCGTGCGCAAGTTGTGTCTAACTTGATGGGCGATCTCACTTTTAACGATCCTTTTCTCGATCTCCAAGTCACGATGAAATTGCTCAATCAAGCGACGTTTCATAAATCGTGTCTGGTGGATTGAGAGAGATTGAGGAACAACCAAATCAGAAATCCATAGGGTACCAAACGGAATCGATCAAACTCAAAAGTAATTTTGTCTGATTGTTGCGCTAACAGACTCGCCGAGACCGGAATTGTAACTGAGTCTCGACTCAAAGATCTCCAAAATGAGTCATGCTGAAAAAGTTCAACTTTCGGCGGAAGAACAAACGAGCGACCGGGCTGGTCAGATTTCATAATGAATTGATGTAAAACTTGTGAGTCGGGCTTCTTGTAAAATTAAAGCGGCCTCTCGAAAATCACCGATCTTCACCATGCGAGATAAAAATCGAGTGTTTTCTTCAGCTACGGTGTTAGGTGCAAGGTGTTTAAAACAACGGCCAGTCCGCAAACGATGAACAAAGCTAATACAGACACAAAATACTGCTTCTGTTCAAAGCTCTTGATTCGCTGCTCAGGAGTTTGAATCTTCATGCGAACTCCCTATAGCGACATTTGCAACGAAGCGAGCGACGCGAACTGGTGCGGTGGATAAAATAGACAACTCACGAAGACTGATTTCAATCTGTTTTAATTGCGGGGATTCGAGTTCAAAGCTTGAATCATTCAATGAGTCATGTCTAAGAAGTGAAAAAATCTGATTCAAAAATTCAGGTCTAATATGCCACGGCAAAGTGAAGCTTTCATTTGGGTCGTTTTTTGAATCAACTAACCAGGCAAAACTCGGCAATGCCTCAAGCACGGAACGCTTCAGACTATTTTCAAGATTCCGAGACAAAGCAAATCCAACAGACGATTTTTTAATTTTGTTTGAAGTCATCAGACAAACCACACCGAAGAGTTCCGGAGATGTTTTCATTCTGTAAAACGAAACCTTCGATTCATGATGGCTCTGCATAAACTCATTGGCCAAGGAATGCGATTCGTCTATTTTTGAAAATGGAACCTGATAACGAATATGTTGTCGAAGATAAAATCTCTCGAGAGCTTCATTTCGAGCATGATCAGTTGGATCGAAAGTTGTTCCAGCAACAGCGAGCCCTACTGATTCAATCTTATGATTTATGCAAATCAAACGTTCAAGTGCCTCAGCCACTGATTTCTCAAGAGCAACTTCTCTTTTTTCGTCGACCCCGCGACCTTCAGCCGTCATTCCATTCCAAGTGACTGTCGTGGAAAATCAAAAAGCGTGATACGCCATTGTTTGGGCCAGTTGAATTCCATAATTTGGGATTCAACTCCTCACGTTTAGAATAAAGCCATGTGGCTAGCGGAGTTTGATTCGCCATAATTGATTGTTTGCGTAAAGCTCCGAGAGTTCCATTTTCCAAGGCTTGCGAACAATTGCCGCATACGGTGACGCCATCAGCGGCACAATGGATGGCTCCGCAAGTGCTTTGAAATGAAGATTTTTAAGTTTATGAATTCTGAGTGCTTTGTCGTCGGTGGCCATATAGTCAGAGAGCCATTGGCTTCGCTCTTTCTTTGTTAGTCCCAACAGGCCAGCGTTCAGCGAATAAGAGAGAAGACTGATGTCTTCCATAAAGCCCGTGTCAGTCGATGCAACAAATGCATGGGGAATATCTTCTGGTTTAGATCCTTCTTTAAATCAGGGAGCGTTGGCTTCAATGTAACAATTCGCTTGTGACAGTTCTTGATTGATTGGCTTTGCCCTATCTTCTAGAGATCCCCTCTTGATCAAGCCAAGTTTAAATTGGTGCTTGGGCTCTTGGTGATTTTGACTTTTGACCAATTTAAGTTTTTTGCTGCTGCTCTGACGTTAGGCCACCTTCCCCGAGACTTGGGAAAAATTCAGCTCTTTGCTCAAATCCAGGAACTCCTGCATAAATCTTTGAAAATGCAATGCGAAGCTTTTCGCCGATATAGTGGCGCTCTGCTGAGCTTAGCTCCTTTTGTCCCTTTTCAGTGAAACGGACAATGAGGCTGCGAATTTTCATGGTGACATGACTTTCGATATTTGGGTTTGATTGAGCAAAACCAATGAGCTCATCGGCTTTAGCTGCATCAACCGTCATCAAATGGTCGACAAGTCCATTCTTGAAAGCGTTGACGCTATCGCTTTTAATTTTCGAGTCAGTCGGAACTAAAATAACTTTCTCGGGAACACTCTCATTCGCAAAGTAATGGTGTGGATTCAGTTTGAGATGAATATTTCCTTTTCCATCATCACTCTCCACGGAATAAGGGCCACTGGTTTCTGAGAAATCTGTGATCTTCAATGATTTGGGATCAACGCTTGCTTTGGGAATGATCGCAAAATCAATAGCTCCCAACATCGGAAGCAAAAATGACTTTCGTCCCTTTGCATTCAAGTAGACCGAATCGTTATCGGTACGGATTCCTGGCAGGGATCTTCCACTGATCTAAGCTCAACCCCAGGGCAAACGATATCTTTGAAATTTCCATGAGTGTTTCCTGAAAGAACCAAAAGTCTTTTAAGAGAAAAAACAACATCGTCTGTTGAAATCGGCTTGCCAGAATATGTTTTTAAATTTTTCCGAATGATGAGCTTTAACTCATCTCCGACCCATTCAATTTTTTCTGCAACACCAGGTTCATTGATCCATCAGCCGTTATCTCAACAAGTGGAGAAAAGGTATTCTCCAAGAAAATATACTCATAATCCAAGCTGATACTTGTCGGCTCGTAGGCAGTTGCCTTCAGTTGAGCTGGAAATGCGACTCGGAGAGTTTTACTTTGTTGTTTGTTCCCATAAAAACGAATCCTCCCACGGCTAACACCAGTCCAAGGAATTATGAGGTATTTGATGTGAGCCGTTTTCATAACAAGCCTACCAGTTCTATAGTGTTGGACCAATACAGATTGATGCTGAAGCGCGTACTACTCTGCTCGATTTGTTTTTCTGAATCTAGAACATTCAAATATCTTGATCGAGTTGAAGGCGCTGATTTCATCGAGAGTCAGCGTCTTGGTTCCTCCAAAATTTTGAGAGCCCAAGCAATTTGCTGCTTTTGAATCGGAGTGAGTTGATTTGCGCGCTCAATGTCCGCAAGCGCAGGTAACTGACCCCCAATGATTCCTGCAATGACAACCAAAATGCTTTTTTCATAGTTCAACCTCCTCAAGGTTTTGTCGTTTCATTTCAATTCCATATTTTTTCATCTTATCGCGAAATGTGCTGCGGCTGATCCCCAGGTGTCGGGCAGCACCCGCAATGGAACCACCTTCTGCTAAAGCTTTCAGGACCAAGCTCTTTTCCTTACTCATTTGGCTGAATTTTAGTGTTGTCAGATCCATCGTTTTTGCTTTGTTCAATGTCGAATCTTGGCGGGCCTTCAAGAGCTCAGAATCTAACGTTTCTCCAGTCGACAAATTCGCCAGAATCGAATGCAGTGTTCAAGCTCGCGAACATTGCCAGGCCAAGTGAGTTTTTTTAGGACTTCAGCCGTTGATTCGAGCAAAATTTTATTTTGGCCGGTTTCTGCGTTTGCATTTGCAAGAAAGGCTTGAGCCAGCACGGGAATATCTTCAGGCCTTTCCCCGGAGTGGTTTGATATTAATCGGCAGAACATTCAGACGAAAAAATAAATCCTCACGGAAGAGTTTTTGTGCGATCAGCTGTTCAAGTGGAGCGTTAGTCGCCGAAATTAAACGAAAGTCAATTTTTCGCGACTCTGTCGAGCCACAGGCATGATGCTTTTTTCCTGAAGGACCCGTAAAAGCGTTGCTTGCAAAGTTTTTGGCATTTCACCAATTTCATCTAAAAAAAATAGTTCCACCATTTGCAGATTCGAAGTGTCCACGGCGACTTCGATGAGCTCCGGTGAAAGCTCCTTTTTCATGACCGAAGAGTTCACTCTCGATTAAATTTTCAGGAATAGCAGCACAGTTGACAGCGACAAATGGTTTATGGCTTCTGGCTGAGTGATTGTGAATAGCTCGAGCTACTTTTTCTTTTCCAGTTCCATTTTCTCCACGAATGAGCACAGAATCATTTGAAGGTGCAAATTTTTAAAATTATTCGAGCAACCTCGGCCATGGACTCTGAAACACCAATCATATTGACAGAAGAGATCAGTTTTTGATTTTCAGAATGTGGAGAGACAGAAAGAGGTTTTTGACGACGCTCAACTTCGCGACAGGCGCGTGAAGAATTCCAAGTAGCTTGGCTTCGCCAATATCTTTTTCGACAAAAAAACAGCTCCTGAATCCAATGAATTATTGTGAGCATCAATTGAATCATCGCCAGACAGCGCGAGAACTGTGAGTGTTGGGTCAAGCTCTTTGAGTTTTCGAATGGCTTCAGGTCCTTGAATATCGGGCATGTGATAATCGACAAGTGCCAATGAAAAGGGAATCACTTTCTGGCGGACCAAGGCAATGCCTTCATCGCCGCTTGAAACGGCACGCACAAAAAATCCTTCGTCTTCCAAGAAAGCCGACATCGAGCCTCGAAGGCGATATCGTCATCGACTAAAAGAATATTGTGTTGCACCTGGCATCCCCCTCGGTGCTCACAGGTCTTACAATTTCAGTGCCCACAGTTTAGACATGGAAAAACAGGTCTTATTGAATAGGTTAAATCTGATGCCTGAAATGACGACATTTATGGCTTCACAGCATGTAAGAACTGCATGGTCGTAATGTCACCAACACTGGCTCATGACTCAAGTCTCTGAAAACAAGCTCATTTTGCTGATCCTCAGGTGGCGGAAGTCCGCCACCTGAGGATCAGCTACGGTTTGGTATTTGGCTGAGTTCGCTGCGTTTCTTTGATCGAAAAAAATCTCGGACTTCCCCAGGTCTCCGTACGCGATTCATAGATAAGCTTTGCTTGAGCCCGCCAGATCCAGCCTTGAAGGGCGTCAAGGTTTCCTACTGTCGCCCAAGCGATTACAACCGCAATGCAAACGCAACGAGTTTATCGAGATTCATTTTTCACCTCCATTGATTTGGATTCTGATTTTTTTATCTTGGCAGATGACGCTAGATGATCCATGGCCCCGTCTTGAAGCCGACAGATTATGGCCTTGATGACATTGTAGCTCCAAGGCTTTTTCATTCGGGTCTTAATTCCTTTTTCATCGAGCTTGCGCACGATGGAACTGATACTCGAGCCCTGTTTCCACAAACTTTGAATCAATTGAAGTGTGGGATACTCTCGTGGGTCTTTGATGACATGCCCTTGGAAATAGCAAAACCAAACGGTGGCCGCGCACTCATCTTCCCATGTCCCTGACGCCACCGTTCAAAAGGAACTGGACTCTGTGGACGAAGTTCATGCTTATGTTTTTGGAGGCACTTCAGATAGAGTGCCGCTTCAATCCCGTCTGGTCTTCAATGTCACTGATTGAGAGGCCTTGACGGTACAAAGGACCCACGATTTCGATTACTTGTTTTGACTTTTTGCGAAAAACTCAATGAAATCAAGTGGTGTTCCATTATTGCGAGTTGCCGCCTCTCGACATCCAAATTTTCTTTTCTTCTGAAATATTTAAACTTTTGTTAACCTCAACTTGTGATTAACCTCCGTGAAACATTGCGTGTCGCCCATTCGACTCTTCAGCAAGCCGGATGTTTCTCATGCGCTCATCGGCGGATTTGCCTTGGCCGCTTACGGCTATCACCGAGCAACAGCGGATATTGATCTTTTGGCGGATGGACAAAAAAAGAGCTGATCAAGTCTGAACTTGCGAATGTTGGATTTAAGCTTCGACATGAGTCTGCTGAAGTCCTGCAGTTTACGGGAGTGGGGCATCTTGATTTCTGCTGGCCAATCGACCTCTCAGCCTACAGATGCTTCAACAAGCCCGATTGAATTCTGCGCTCGATATCTACATTTTAAAACCCGAGGATTTGATCGGACTTAAAATTCAAGCTTATAAAAACGACCCCACTCGAGCACTTCAAGACAAAGCCGACATTCAAAAATTGATAAGCCCTGCCAGATCTCGATTTTGTAGCAATTCAAAAATATGCAGATTTGTTTGGGGAGTGGGCTGAGATTCAATAATTCGAGGTCTGAGTACATGAATTTGAGCCTCGAAGACTATTTTCAATTTCTCGAACAGTACTGGCAAATGTTTGATCCCCCAACAGAGCCCGCAAAACCAATCGACTACAAATGGGTGCTCCTTTGAAATAGAATGAGGGCAGAGTGCCTACCTTCTTCACATCTCTTCCTGTACAACTTTGCAATGCATTTGCGAGATCAACTTCAAAGATTTAACCTCGGAATGAGCCGGCATCTTGTTTCGCTGAGGTCTCATCAACTGGAATGGGCAATGGGCTTCAAAGCTGCCGAAAATTCTTTACGCGAAGTCACCGCTCATGAACTTGAACTTCACCACATCGGAAGCACTTCAATCTTTGGAATTCACGCGAAACCAATTCTCGACATCTTAGGCGTCGTCTCTTCAATCGAACAGTTCGATAGACTTCAACCCCAAATCGAATCTCTAGGTTTCGTTTGGAAGGGCGAATATGGAATTGCTCGTCGAAGATACTGTGTCCTGTATGATGCGAAACAGGAACTAGGACTGATTCATTTGCACGTCTTTGCAAAGGCCGATCCCCAAGTCGAAAAGCATCTTATTTTTCGAGACTACCTGCGAAGCACTTCCGAGGCAGCTCGACGCTATGAAAACTTAAAAATGGATCTCGCTCGCTCCTGTCAGCAAAATCGATCGGATTATTCAGAGGGAAAAGCTCAGTTGATAAGCCAACTCCTTGAGGAGGCTATTACTTGGAAAACTCAGCTTCCGGATTTAAAACCTGCACTCTCATTGAGGTCTTTGGCTTATCAAACTGATCTTTCGATTTTAGCTTTTCAAGGCCGCTAAAATTTGGTTTCGAAAAACTGGGCGCAAAAATTCTCGTTATGGTTGCCGATCCAGAATACCATGCAGCCAAAGTCTATGAATCTGCGGGCTTTGCTCCAACGGAGAAGGCCATTGGTCTGTCCAAATATCCCCAAAGAGCTGTGGACTGTTTGAATTGTAGAGAATATGACTTTAGGAACACAATACTTGGCCTCAGGGAAAAATTGAAAGAAGATATCAAAAGGTCAACCGAAGAAGTTCTTGCAAAATCCAATGACTGTGCGACCTATTTACTTTTACTTGAGGCTATTGTGATTCAACGGGGTTGCGGATCCTCACCCTCTTGTCAAAAACAATGATTTAAAAACAATTTTCAGTATTAAAAAAATTCGAAAGAGCTTTGTGGATACAAAAACACCAGACCTCGGGTCCTTGACCGGAACCTGAGGGTTTTGTTTTCTGAAATCAGATTTGAAGACAAGGAGCCGAGCCATGAGCGCATTAGTCACCCCACTCCATATGGAAGATTCTTGAAAAAACTATTCAACGATATCGCAATTTTGAAAATGTTTCGCTGAGGTGTACGAAAGGGTTGATATAACGGACTTTAAGCTTACCAATATTTGATTGGTTGGTGCCCCAAATTTCGATACGACTTTCATCAGCAGGATCTTCGATCAACAAAACCTGGGCTGAGCCAACAAAAGTAAGACCCGTTAGATAAGCCAAATTATCTTCAATAATTTGCCCTGTTTTATGACTAACTAGATTCAGTTCTACTCGACGACCTGCTTGATCGTAGGGAGTGATCGTAATCTCTAGTCCGTTTGGATTTTTACAGTTGACACCGACTTCGAGACGAGGGTCTGCCGCGAAAGTCGTGTTTGAATACAGCGCGAATTAAGAAGCCAAAATTATTGATTTCATCTCAATCTCCACATTTAAAGGTTGATGACAAGTACAACAAAACTCTCATCAAGTAAATATTTTGACTGTCAGGTTTCGTTTTGGTTCTCAAAGTCTAGAAACTTTACATCTTGCAAATCTAAATCACGGTCTAGTTTGGCATCTCAGATTTTGTTCGTAGGATTTGAATTGATTAAAACTTTTTTGATTTGGAATCCTTCAACACTTTGCCCATCAAGTATTCGGTCCATATCTGACTTCAAGATGACAACTTCTACATTGCCATCGTAGGCAGTCTGCACTCCAAACAAAATATAGTAGAGCTTGTTGGACGCAATTTTAAGATTGTTTTCAAGCGCAAAGCTCAGCCTGATTCGCGCCATCCCATTGCCTTCTTCGACCATCACACTGGGCGCCCACTCCGGTTTTGATGCGCCTAACTCAAAGCCTTCTAAATATCGGTCATTGGATTGAAAAGCGATCTCGTGAATTGAGTTTATCCAGAGCTTCGAACTCAATCCTTGTTCGTCTCGACAAACAAAGTGAAAGCGAAATTGATGAGCTTGTTCAACCGTGCGGATGTTAGATTGGGATAAGGCGATACAAATCCAGGGATAAAACTCAAGACAACTGCTAAGGACGATAATCGTTTGAAAAGAGTGGAGTTCATTAAAAATTCCCTTGTTGATGAAAGACGCACATTCTTTTTCATAGGCAGACCCCATTCATTATGAGGCCTGCACCAAGAAAGGAGACCAGATTTAATCAGCGCGTTCGTCGAGGATTTCTGCTTTCAACACAGAGCACTTCGAGATGACAAGTTTGCCACCAACTTTTGATTGCTTTGTAATTTCAAGCTGTACAGCTGCCTCACCAGAGATTTGTGAATCTTCGGAGCGGCGCAGATAGCTTACTTCAATTTTTGAACCACGAGCTTTGTAGACCTCGATGTTGAAAGCTTCGTTTTCTTCAGAATTTTCACTACTGCCAAGAGCAGTGATTTCTTTTTCACGGCTTTAAGACAAGAGCCAGCAAGTTCAATCGCTGGAGTGGCTGCCGAGGCTTGATAAGACGCGATGATCGCGAGACAAAAAATAATTTTTTTCATAAATGCTCCTTTTTTTGGAATTTGCGAGAATATATCGCGTCGCAGCAATAATTTGAATCGATATATCTCCCCTGAGTAATTTTTACCAGAGGGGCAGAGGTGATTGGACTACTCGCACCTTTTCGAAGGCACTTCGCTGTAGACAAGTCTTCCTGACGGTCCAACACCTGTCTCAAAATCGAAGCTTAAATCACTGTATCCGACTTCATCATCTTCCGTGATTGTTTTTAAACAAAGGAATATTTTCTGTGGTTCATCCTGACTTATTCGAGTAATCCGGCGCGCGTTGGCGTTGCCGAAACCTTGTTTAAGAAAAACAGTCTTCCAAACAATCTGGTTTTCAGAGGTGATCTTGCTTAACTCGAGAATAAGTTCCAAATCCTCTGGAGTGTTCCCGGGATTGTATCCTTCGACTCGAAAAGTAAATCCATTTATAGAAGTTTCATTAAAACTGAATTTTCTCGGTGCTTCCTCGGCCCTTACCAAGATTACAAAAAACGACGAAATAACTCCGATAATGATTTTATCCATACGTTCTCCTTTTTTTGCTGGAGTACCAAATTCACAACGCTTTTACCATGGTGGCGAAGGGATCCTGTATAAAAGATAATACTTGTATGTCGGTGAAAGCGGGCCTGAGCCGGTCGCCGCGAGGGTTAAGCATTCACACCCGTTGGTGACCGACGAATTAAAGCCCTGTTGGCCAAATTTGGTTTGATTTAAGGCTCAAACACCCAGCATTAAAATTGTACTAGCAGCTTTAGAACTACCTTATGATGCCGATGAAGGTCATTTTTGTACACGAGGCACGAGTCGACCTTTAAAGACCGGATTCAATTTATCTCCCAACATCAGAATTTCATAGTCACTGTCTCGAACATCTCCCTCAGCTTGGGCCGTCAAGAAATGGACATTTTGAAACTTTGAAGTCACTCGGTCTAAAATATAGAAATTATTTGTATAAACTTTGCCCGAAAGAGGCTTAATCGTGTGAATTTCACAACGCCTAGAATCTGCAATTGGACGAACTTGAAAACTCATCGCTTCAATCTCGACCAAATAGGGTTTCGGCCCTGGTTCGCTGAAGCCTTTTCCAAGAAAAGGGACTCCCGGTGTGAAAAACACCACAGATCCATTTTTTTGTTGGCTCATCAAGGATACGACCCGGTCTGCTTGAGGACATGGCAACGAGTGAAACTCAATATTAATTTGATCTTCGATACTACCTGCAACACTTCGCTGATTTATTGGCTTCGAAATGCATCCAACAAAAGCTAAAGAAAGTAAAAAAAACGAATATTTTTTCACGAGACCCCACTTTAGATTGTTGTTCAAATGACCTGATGTTAGCTTGCTGAAGCCTTTATTTACAATCTCTGATATTTTTTCTCGACCAAATTCCTATGAACCAAGATTCAAATGTCCACCCCAAGAACACTAAATGAGAGCTTTTTGAATCTGTGTCGCGAAGTAGTCCGTGGTTGTTCGCAAGCGAGCCGATGAGGAAAAAGGCAAGGGCGACAAGAGAGAGACTGGCAAACTCGGCGAAGTCCATTGTGGCAAAATGTGTATCAGTTCACCCAACTTGAGGTGCTGCTGGCAAATAAACGGTGGGACTAAAGCAACTCCGCCACCTGCCAAAGACGCTTGCAACAAGCTCGACATTTGATTGCTCACAATTCGCGGTCGAAAGGAATTTGCTCGGAGTTTGACTTGCTTTTAAGCTTCCAACTTCCGATGGCAGAAAGATGAGACAAAACCAAACAATCTTGTGATTTCATGTCTTCAATTTTGGAAATTCGTGTTCGCCCTTTGAGGTATTTGGGTGAGGCGACCAGAATCAGGCTCAATTCGCCAACTTTTTTTTCTTTGAGTGAACTTTCTTTCAATTTCCCAATCCGTACAGCCAGATCATAGCCACCTTTGACCAAATCCAAGACTTCGTCAGTGTAGTTCAACTCGAAATGCAAGCCCGGATGCTTCTGGCAAAGGACTCCTGCCGCTGGAGCAATGATATTTGCGCCTAAGTCTTCGGGGGCCGTGATTTTAATTTTTCCAGCGATGAGGCTGTCATTTCCAGACAAGGATTTTCCGGCATTTTCGATCATCTCAATGGGCGCCGCACAAGTGTCATAAAAGACTTTTCCTGCAGCTGTCAAAGTTTGGGTCCGCGTTGTTCGAACAAGAAGTTTGGTTCCTGTTTCATTTTCAATTTTAGAGATCGCTTTGCTGACGGTGGATTTGGGAAGGCGCAAAGCCTGGGCCGCTTTCGTAAAACTCCCATTTTTAACGACTTGAACGAAGACTTGGACAAGCTCGAGGTTCATACTGTTTCCTATTGGAAACAGTATTATTCATTTAATCCCACTAATCAACAGTCATTTTATGACCGATACTCATTTCAAGAATTTAACCCACCATGAGGAGAAGTCATGAAGCAAGAAACGATTCTGATTATTGGAGCAAGCGGCACTGTTGGCCGCGAGCTTGTCAAACAACTCAAAGCCAAAGGATTCAGAACAAGATGGCGACCAGCAAACCTGTCGATCCCTCAACCGATTGGGTCCAGGTGAATCTCGCTTCGGGTGAAGGATTCAAGCAGCTTTTGAAGGGGTCGATCGCGCTTTCCTTTTGTCTCCCCTGGGTACGCAGATCACTACTCGATCCTCTTGCCGCTGATTCAAGAATCCAAACGCCGAGGCCTCCAAAGAGTCGTCTTGATGACGGCCATGGGCGCCAATGCCAGCCCAGAACTCCGTTTCGCCGAGCCGAGATAGAGCTTGAAAAATCGGGACTCAGTTACAACATTATTCGCCAACTGGTTCTTTCAGAACTTCAATACTTTTTGGCTGCAGGGAATCCAAGACCTCGATCAAATTCGGGTGCCCGCCGGAAACGCCTCAGTGAGCTTTATCGATGCCCGCGATATTTCTAGAGTCGCAGCAGTACTTTTAACCAGCGACAAATTTGAAAACAAGGATTTCGATTTAACAGGCCCTGAATCCGTCAATCATCATGACGTGGCTCGTGCTCTTTCAAAAGTGAGTGGTCGATCGATTGAGTACCAAGAAGTTTCTTCTCAAGCTTTTGAAGATTCGCTTCTAGCAAGCGGGTCTTCCCAAAGACTATGTTGACTTTTTGAACTTGATTTTTAGCTTTCTGAGGCAGGGAGCTAGCGAAAGAATAACCACAAGTGTGATGGATATCACAGGACAAGCTCCTCGATCACTCGAACAGTATGCCCATGATTTTAAATCGAACTGGAAAAAATAATTCTACAACCGTTACAAAGGAGATAGAGATGAAAAAAGTTATTTTAGCAGCAATCGCTTTGTTTGGCTTCACAGCTGTCGCGGACACCTACCCTATCGATCCCTCAGCCAGTCGCGTTGAATGGCGTGCCGGGAAAAAAATAGGAAGTTACCACAATGGTCAAATTCAAATCAAAAGTGGTCAAGTTCAAACCAATAAGAAAGGTGAGCTCGTTGCTGGTGAAGTTGTTATCGATATGAAGACAATCAGCAATGATGACTTGAAGGAGAGTCCGGAGAATCTAAAAAAAACTCATCGGGCATCTTTCAAGCGATGATTTTTTCAAAGTCGACAAACACCCTGAATCAACATTTAAAATGACCAGCGTTCAACGAAAGGCCGGAACTCAAGATCAGTATGAAGTGAAAGGAGACCTGACGATCATTA